>JAAOAY010000258.1:0-66868 GCA_013396255.1 Fusarium sp. NRRL 25303 | reverse complement strand
CATTAGCCAATGTACTACGGCCAAGCGCTGAAAGGCAACTGGAGAAAGAACGCCTAGCAGTGAAGTTCAATGTCATTCAGCAGGCTGACATATAATGACTATTAAAAATAGTAATGAAAATACTCTAATGTAGAATTACTAATATAACTCATCATAGAATTTCGGAAGCTGGTTTAGATAGCCAGACGGGAATTCATCCTTTGCCTCAACTTATCAACTTGAATCACATTGTCTGGACCCTCTTCACCATCCTCGTCATAGTGTCATCCTCGTTAACCCCAAAACTGATAGAGGGAGAGAATGTTACCGGACATTTGGCATTATCCATCTCGTTCTGGAACGGGCAAATGGAGGAAGCACGACGCTGCCATCAGACTTGAGTCATCGGCTCTTGAACATGGCCCGCGAGTCGGGCAGTGTGATGGTTTTACTGTTGATTGCCTCAGGTTGGTAGACAATCTCTGGCGTGCTGCAGCCAGGGCAGGCGAGGATAGATGTCTCCAATCTTTTTCTGTATGTAGCGGACCAGGGCTTAGAGCGTCAGTAAGTCAGCGTTGCGGAGAGTCCAATCGCCATCAGTGACATCATAAAACCTGGCCAGAGACTTTACTGGACCTGGGCCAAGATTGATCCCGTCGCTCGAAATGCGCGCAAAAATCATCCTCAGATCTGCAAGTCTCCTATTAGGTCCGTACCGCCCAGAATTGGTGGCCAAGTCAACATGCATCCTTTATTTTTCTATTTCTTTTTTATAATAGGCAGGTATGTGTCCCATCTGTATCTAACCCTAAACCATATTGGAGTACCCAGCATAACACTAAACCATTACCCGACACTTATTTAACCATTACCCGACTTACCTCGGAATATTGCCAACAGCTCAATATACAGACTAAAGATAGCTATCGATTCTTAGCCCAGACCCATTCCTAAGAAGGGAACTAAGGGTATATCTTCTCGGTGACTCCCCGCCTCAACTTCCAACCCTTTGTCTTCCTTTTCCAACCCTTTTACTATTGATAGCTTTTATTATATATCATGAGTCCTTCATCTTTCTGTGTCATTTTTGTGCCTGGTGCATGGCATCCGGCCTCAGTCTTCAAAGCGGTTGGCGACATCCTCGAACAGGCCGGGTTCAATGTCGACTACGTAGACCTTTCTTCTGTCGGTGCAGATCCGCCCATTACCGATTTCACCGCCGACGTCAAAGCCATCCAACAGACTGTATCGCAAGCTGCCTCTAAAGGCCAAAAGGTCATCCTCGTCGCTCACTCATACGGTGGCATCCCTTCAGCGGAAGCCATCGGCGCTTTTGGGTCTGGCGGCGCCGTTGAGCACTTTGTCCTCTGCTGCTCATTCATCATCCCGAAAGACAAGTCACTTATCGCTGCCTTTGGGGGTCAAGACCTCCCGTGGTGGGATATTGCGGAGGACAAGCTTTCTGTCGAAGCATCGACTCCGGAGAAAATCTTCTATAATGACATGTCTCCTGAACAAGTCGCGGCAGTCGTCCCGGCCCTGAAGCCACATAGCTACCAGGTTTTCCATACACCTCTTACGAACGAAGGGTGGCGACAAGTGCCGACGACATATATTTACTGCTCTTTGGATGCTGCAATCCCTATTCATATCCAGAAAATGATGGTGGAGGAGACTGCCAAAGGTGTTGACATTAACACTGAAGAGATTAATGCTGGACATAGTCCTTTTATTAATATGCCTCATGAAGTTGCATCCTGCATTCAGAAGCTTCTAAAATAACCTGTTTATATTTATGTTATTAGCTTTACATTACAATAATCAAGCGTATCATCCTTCTACTTCTTAATAACTGGCCTATTTCATTCGTCAGTGGTGAGCTCTTCTTGTGCTTGATGCGAGCGTCTTGAAGTACACCTAGCGATTCGGGGTGGTGAACGTAATTGTTGTCGTTGGCGAGACCTATTCTGCGACCGGAAGAGTGGTTTTGGATAAGAATTATGTACTGCTCGCTGATAAAGGAAACACAATCTTTATTCGGGGTCTTTGGTTAATGGTAGCAAAGTCGAGAGAATGATTGTTACACCGTTAACGCTTGCAAAAATACCCCCCAACATGGTCTTCATATCCTTCTTGGCATTGGCGCCATCTCCATTGTCACCAGTCATTTCAGAAAATCTTCAGCAGAGAGCGATCCTGAAATTAGGACTCTTACGTAGTAGTGTGCTATAGGGTATTGAACTACTTCTGACGTATGAATTTACCAGATAGAATAAGATTTTCATGTCACTTTTCTGAAACCAGCTAGCCTTAATTGTAAGAAATACAGGTACCACTGCATTATTATCCTCCTACCTTATCCGAAAAGACGCGATAGGTCAGAAGGTTTCAAATGAACAGAGTGCCAACACGCATTTTTGCACTAGCGGTTGTTAAGCTAGATGTTAACTTACTAAATTAACGATTTTTAGTTTGTGTTTTTTTCTTAAAGGGTATAAATGATTAATAGAAAATTTCAATCTTGAAGACTTAGTATTTTAGAGCTAATTAATTCTTGTATTTATTGATACGTTTCATTTATACATGAACGCGGACTAACGATATCTCCGGGGACCTCCGCATTTCCCCAGCGACAGATCCCTACCATATTCGCTTTAGTTAAAGGAGTAATGTTGGCTGACTAACTTCCCCCGCGTTTCGAGTCTGCTCAACTTTGACTTGTTTTTTAGTAATGAGCCAGTCGCGAGAGGGACATATCGAGCCAACATGTCAAAACGGAATGGAAGTACTGCGACGCAAGAGTATGAGGGGAGTGTGGTACGTTGGTAGTGCAATTGATCTGTAGGGTGCATGGGCGCTGATTAGCAATAGCCTCCGCCAAAACGAGTGGCGATAACCTCCAATTCGGAGCATCCCGTTGCTCACATCTCGAGACATATCAGGGCATGCACAACATGTCGAAAGCACAAGGTACTATGACTCCCAGTCAGCGATAAAATCAAGTAACTGAATTCTTTAGATTAAATGCTTTATGGACGATGCTGGACCGCCATGTCGACGGTGTAAAGAGAAGAAGCTGAGCAACTGCGCCGTGAGCAAGAATTTGCAGACCATCATTGATGAAAAGACAGAGTATGCTTGAGGTCAATTTTGCTGAGATCCCGCTGACTGTGCCAGGCTATCAGAAGCCATGCTATCGGATCTCGACCAAATGTACACAGCAGTCAAGGAGATGAGAAGTATAATGGGCTTACCAGAATTACCGCCATTACAAACATCGCGAATGAACAAGCGAAAGGATTCATCAGCACCGCCACCACAAGAGTCAACGACACTTCAGTTGGAGGATAATTATGGCCCATCATGCGACAACTCGCCGAAACTCACGCCCGAAGATGATCGACTTCCTCACGCTCCTATTCACTCTCTCTACACCCTCACGAGAATGAGAGCTCTTCGATCACCTGGAAGTGGGAATGAGAATCCAAGCCAAGCTATCAATGATTTTATCTCTCAAGGACAGATCTCTCTGGCTGACGCTGAGCGGCTGTTTTGTGTTTATCGAGATCGTTTGGACGGATTCATCTATTCTATCGGATGTCCTTACAAAACCCTCGAGCAGCTTCGCCGGAAGTCATCTATCCTATGCGCAGCCACACTAACAATCGCAGCACTACACGATCCCGCAGCGGATAAAGTATATGGCATCTGCAATTCCGAACTTCGTCGATTGACCGAAAAGTCGATGCTGCAACGACAAGGCGATAGGGACTACTTCCGAGCTCTCAGCATCGCTTCATACTGGCTGAGCGATCTGTCCTGGACATTATCAGGCCATGCAATCAGAAGAGCTGCAGAATGCAATATCCACAATAGTTACAGTCTCGCCATAAAGGATCAATCCGAAGAAGCCATGGACTCTGCGCGTATCTGGTCTATTCTTTACATCTGCGACCAGCACCTTGCTATCCTGTACGATAGACCGGCGATTATCCAGGACGACTGGTTGACGCAAGACTGGGAAGGCATTCTTAACTGTCCGTTGGCTACGGACCAAGATGAAAGACTCATGAGTCAGGTTGAGCTGATGGGTATTTTGCGGAACATACGACGATTATTCGGCCCTGATAAAGGAGAAGAGATTCCTAGGTTGTATCTAAGTCAGATTGGACACTATCATCGACAGCTTGATCAGTGGATTACGAAGTGGACGGATCGGCTCCCCGGTATGTCGCCAGATTCATTCATACACAGGGCTAACAAGATACAGAGGGCCATCCCAATATCGGAGCATTCCCACGAAAAGGCGCTCTCTTCCACTTCCATCTCGCCCAACTATACCTCTACTCCCACGTCTTTCGCGGCCAATCCAACCAAATACCCAGCCACTTCCTCGACACAGCCTCTATGGCAGTGACTTCAGCATCAGCCATCATCGACATCCTCCTCACCGACCCTGATCTCTCCACCAGCATCGTCGGGATACCATCATATCTTCTCTCCATGACAGCATTCGCAGCCATGTTCCTCGCCAAAGTCTCACATAAGTACGGGGATAACCTGTTCAGACGTGATCAAGCGCTGGATCAGATTACTCGACTGATTAGTCATTTTCGGTCTTTATCCATGGGCAAATGGCATTTGGCGAATCTTATGATCAGAGGTTTGGAGACTGTGACGAGTCTTTTGACCTCACATGGAGTACAGGATAAAGTGCAGAATGCTATATCATCGATGATGCCTGGAAATGAGGCCACTCTTGAAGATGTCTACAATACTAATACTGATATGTTCACCGGGATTGATGGGAACACGATGCCAACATGGGATACGACCTTTGGGCTATCACCCATCTTTGGCTTTGACCCTTCGTTTCTTGATGTCGATGGGTACATGCAGTCAATGGCTATCTTTCCAAACACAGAAGGATCTTGAAGGGGCATCTAAATGTTTGAATATGGAAAAGAAGTTACAATTCCCTAATTATTTCAGTATCTCACTACCTAATTTGGCCTCGTAAAATACTCTGAAATTTCAGCATTTTCCTTGACCCTCCGTAGACGCTTGGGATACCTATGAATAGGTTGTGAGCTGGTATGAGAGAAGTGGTTCCATCTATATTATAACTAATCTAGACCATTACTCGGTCTGCCTTATAGACTTTGGCTCTCGCACTAATGCACTATTCATTCAGGCTTAGCAGCCTATTCACCCAACGGCACAAGAGGCCTACGGCTACTGCTCGAGCCTCCATCTGTCGCCATGAATAAACCTGATCGCCTATCCAAAGATGAACAGGAAGTTGAAAAGAATCTTAAAAGTGCCCCTCACCACAGAAATTCTTATCCCCGCCAACTTCGTGGTACCCAACAGAATTCTTCTGCTTAGCATAAACGTCCTCGCTCCAGCCAGGCTTGAACGAGCCACATTTCCCGCTGATGTCACTGACAATAATATTCCAGACTCTGTCGCCATAGCAAGTCTGGGGCGTGCCCCAGACCCCAAAAGGAGGAGGTGAGTTGGCAATGGTGACATAGTTGCAGTAAAATACTGCCACGTTGCCTCTGACAGAGTAGATGTGGTGGCCGGACTGGACCTGGCGACCATTGCCACATTGGTTAACCAAGTCACGGACTGCATCGTCCGTGGAACCACGGTCCATTTCCTTTGAATCTCCACAAGTGATGAATCGCAGTCCTGTGCCTTCTTGTCTTCGGTCAAGACCGGAAACGTCGTCATTGGCCGAGATTTGGTCTACCCGAGGCTCATTCTTGGGCTTATCGCCGCCGGCAAGCTGGGTATGGTGGGCAATGCCAGCTTCGTCAATGAAAACCTCATAGGTTCCTGGCTGAATGCCCTTTGGAATGGTGAAACCATCCTCGTTTGAGGCTCCGGGGATGGAGAACCGCTTTGAGAGCTGCGGTGTCGCGAGGGCAGTGA
Source organism: Fusarium sp. NRRL 25303 (assembly GCA_013396255.1). Lineage (NCBI taxonomy): Eukaryota > Fungi > Ascomycota > Sordariomycetes > Hypocreales > Nectriaceae > Fusarium > Fusarium sp. NRRL 25303. Next base: position 60,949 of record JAAOAY010000258.1, on the reverse strand, counting down.
CAGTGGAGGTATAGAGGGCCGCAGCCATAAGGATGGAGGAAGTATGCATAGTGGAGAGTATTAAGCAGGCGGGATAGAACGAAGAGGTAGCTGGTATAGAGGAGGACGAAGGAGAGCTTTATGAGGTAACTGCTGAGTTGAAGCTGGATGAGTAGCGGCCTGAGATAGGGAAAAGAGTCAAAGAAGTCCACCTTTATAGAAAAATGATAGCACCTCAGGAAGCCAAGATCTCTCGCCATATCACGGTGAACCCTGTGATCCCGTCAAAAAAGCCCAGGTCCAGAGTCGTATGCCAGCCTTGGCATAACCGAGCCTGACTCATGATGAAATGAATCCACCTATAGGAGAAGAATAATAAACCCCAATCACCCCCTTAGCCTTTTGAATCTCTTTTAATATGTCCAGGCCAGAAGATGACTGGCTAGCGTGATCTACAATCTATTTCGTTAGAGGTCGTTCTTGCGGTGACAGGGCTTGGCTGTGGGGCTAGCTTCCTTTAGACATAATATTATACTTCTCAAATAGGTAGTTAGAGGTAAGGTTGTATTATACTAGTTCTTAAACAGATGTATTGCTGACTTAAAATCCACATTGTAAGGGCTGGGCGTGTTTCTTGCATTCCTTGGCCTTTTAGTCCTAGTACCAGCCTTACCCATAAGTCTTAGCGGACGGGCCAATGAAACTATCAGCTGGGCTTATACCCCTGTGTTCAAGGGTTACATGAACCCGAGGGCCAGATACATTTTATCGAGTATTTGGCGCTTGACGAGGCTTTTTGTACTAGCTTATTATTTCATATCGAAAGATTTGACGAGAGGTGTATATATGTCTGTCTTTCGGGCCCAGTCAATGCCTAATGCTGAGTAAAGTTGGCGGTTGCCGTTTTCAATACGTCCTGTCCAAATGATGCAAGCGAAATGATTCTCATCTATGCATTTATCCCAAGTCGTTTATACAGCAATTATCTAAACCATGAGCCTACATGCCTTGAATATTCCTTGGCCGGTATTCGCTCTCCAAATACTCCAACTCCTCCTTCGTAAACTTTACATTCAACGCCTCCACCGACTCCTTAATTCTCTTTTCAGAATTCAACCCCAAAATCGGATAACACCCCTTCTGCAACACCCACGCCGTAGCAACAAGCGCCATACTTATCCCCTTATCAGCAGCAACTTTCTCAACCCTATTCACAATCTCCAAATTCGCATCCGCAAACCACGCTTCCGTCTTCTTATCACTTTGGCTCCTAATCGACTGATTCGCCTCATCATTCTTGCTCGACAGAGGCTTGGCCAGAAGACCACGTGCGATGGGACTCCAGGGAATGACGCCGACACCTGTGGCTTCACAAAAGGGGAGCATTTCTCGTTCCTCTTCGCGGTAGAGGAGGTTGTAAAAGGGTTGCATGGAGATGAAAGGCGTCCAGCCTTTGGATTGGGCGATGTATTGGAGACGGGCGAATTCCCAGGTGTACATTGATGAGGCGCCGATGTAGCGGACTTTGCCAGATTGCACGACGTCGTGAAGAGCGCGCATGATCTCTTCGGGGGGTGTTTCACGATCTAGACGGTGGATTTGAAGGACGTCTGTACTCTCAGCATGTCGCTTACTTTATCAAGTCAGACAGACTTACCAATGTAGTCGGTTCCAAGACGTTCAAGACACTTGTCGACGGCATGGAAAATATGCTTCCTACTCAACCCCATCTGATTCACAAGTGGCCCGTCATTGATACTAGCAGGTCTTGTACCATCATCCATCACAGGATTAAAGATCTTTGACAAGATAACAACCTTTTGACGAGGAATGTTGAACTTCTTCAACGCCTTGCCAATGATGACCTCTGACTCGCCATTGGAGTACGTATCAGCCGTATCCCAAGTGTTGATGCCCTGGTCGTAAGCAGCTTTGAGAAGCTTCAGGCCATCTTCCTCGTCGAGAACCCAGGGTGAGCCTTGCCATGAGCTTGAGCCAAAGGTCATGCAGCCGAGGATGACCTTTGAGATCTTGAGGCCTGTGTTGCCGAGTCTGGGCTGTTAGTAGAGGACTGGTTGGTGGTGGATTTGCTTACCTGACGTATTCCATTCTGAGAGCACTTGTGAGGATGGTACGAGATGATAATGTCACTATTGAGCAGTTCTTTCTGTTATGTTTTTAAATGCCGCTTTTATGCCATTACCCTGTTGGAAATTTACTTCCCCGGCTCGAGGCAACGGGTCATCTTCATGCCGATCTCGCCAACGCTGATATCGCCGAACATTTCCTTCCCCGCATTATTCCACCGGGATCATCAACCCCTCACCTCCGACGCCATTCATTCGGCCATCCTTCCAATTGGTCAGCGAGTCATTTATAGTGGATGCGGGTTCGGGCTAATATCCGCTGAGATCGTGGGGAAGTCACACAGAGGAGGTCATGTTTTAAACCACTAAGACAAGACTCATTGCAGCATCATCAATCAGCTCAATACCCGTAACTCATCATGGCACCAAATATTCAGACCATTCCTGTTCCTTCAGCGACAGTTCAATCGCACGCTTCGAATTTATTGCAACTCCCTGACAAGACCGTGCTCTGTACATGGTTTGGTGGTTCACAAGAAGGACTGCCTGACATCAGCATCTGGCTGTCTCGATTAGAGCCAGGATCAACGTCTTGGACTACACCACAGAAGATCTCGTTTGATGAAAATAGAAGTTGTCAAAACCCAGTCTTGTTCAGAGCGCCTAATAATGGTGATATCTGGTTGCTTCACACTTCGCAGGACGCGGGTAATCAGGATGGCGCTTATATCCTGAAGCGCACATCGTCTGACCAGGGTAATACTTGGTCTGAGGCTAGTCGTCTACTGCCTGACGTGACTGGAATCTTTATCAGACAGCCCATCGTCATTAATGGCAATGGGACCTGGATCTTGCCAGTTTTCTACTGTCGCACAGAACCTGGCCATAGATGGATTGGCAGCGACGATATCTCTGGAGTCCTATACTCAGATGACAATGGTGCATCATGGAAAGAGAAGCAAGCATCAGATAGTGTCGGCTCAGTCCACATGAACATCCTCCCCCCAGCATCTGGCTCTTCATCTTGGGTAGCATTCTACCGCAGCCGCTGGGCAGACAACGTCTACCGCTCAACATCCAATAACGGCATCGATTGGGAAACACCAAAAGCAACGACACTCCCAAACCCCAACAGCGGCATCTGTGCAGCCCGCTTATCAACAGGCCATATCGCCATTGTCTTCAACAGATCAAACGCCTCAGCTGATACCCTCAAGCGACAAGGCTTATACGATGACATTACCCCTGAAGATGATAAGCGACCCAATCAGATCACAAAGACAGGAAAGGATGCCATTTGGGGAACGCCGAGAAAGACCTTGACGCTTGGAGTTTCGGAGGATGAGGGGCTGACGTGGAGAGAGCGTGTGCTTGAGGATGGAGATGGGTTCTGTGGAACAAATAGTTCTTCGGGGCAAGAGAATAGGGAATTGAGTTATCCAAGTATCTATGTTGAAAAGGATGGGGATAGGGATGTTGCGCATGTGGCGTATACTTGGCATCGGCAGCATATTAAATATGTGAGGATTGATGATGTTGAGGCATGGGTTAGCTCCAATTAAGAAATAGATCTGAATTATATAAATCACCTAATAAACTTGTTATAAATAGTGTCTGCAGATGCCGTAGTTGAAGAGATCTGTACGCCTCTCTTGTCTAATAGGCTGTGAAGGTATTGTGGCTCTCTTACAATTTCTATAATATAGTAAATAGGATTGGATAACTTGATGTCTTTACTGATAAACTACAATCTTATGCCTGTTTGTTCAGCTCTATGTATTAATGTTACATATCCTAAACTCTGTTAAATCCCCTGGGCTCCATTTCCAGTCCAGCCTGTTTACCCTACGTTAGAAGGTAGCCATCCCCAGATTTCTCCCATACCTGAGATTGATAAAAAGGCCCTTCTAGTTGCTGGCTGTGATTTTGCATCCTATGGATGTTTCAGCGCTGGCTCGGTCTGGTTTCCGGTCGAGACATGGTGCAAGATCCGCGGGCCTTCACCCAACCAATAGGATTTCTGACCGCCAGCCCATAACAGCACCAAGGGGACCAGGCATCCAGTGGTCGCCACTAGGGTAACTCGAATCAATGCAGACTATGGATCAAGAGCGACGATGCAAAAGATTGCCAACTTCAGAATATTGTTAAAAGGAGGGAAAGTTTGGGTTCAAGACCATAATATCCACACGCACTACAGTATTTGGAAGCATACCCACAAAGAGTCAACGCATACATAATACTTCCTTGTAAAAACACTCACCATGACTCAAACAAAAGATCATGTTCTCATAACCGGAGCTGGTGGCTTCATCGGCCAAGAACTCATTACGTCTCTCCTCAAAGCCATGCCCTCCGCTCACTTCACCCTCACCGACATCATCACACCCCCAATCCCCACAGGCGCAGAGAGTCAGGTCACATCCCTCAAAGCAGACCTAACAGACCCATCAGCTGTTATATCCCTGCTATCCAACCGCTTCAGCCACGTCTACATCCTTCATGGTCTCATGTCCGGTGGCGCAGAAGCCAATCTAGATCTAGGTCTCAAGATCAACGTTGACTCAGTGCGAAGTATCCTTGACGTGCTACGGACCGAATATCCTGGTACGAAAGTGATATTCGCTAGCTCGTGCGCTATCTACGGTCAGACAGATCTAGTGACGGAGCTTGGCACACTTCCTCAGCCCAAGAGTTCATACGGCATTCAGAAATTGCTTGTGGAGCTTTTGATCAACGATTACTCCCGTCGTGGTCTTCTTGATGGACGCATCGTTCGACTACCCACTGTTATCGTCCGCCCAGGCGCACCATCAGCAGCTGCATCAAGCTTTGCATCAGGCATTGTACGAGAGTCTCTTCAAGGAGTCCCTAATACTCTACCTGTTAGCAGAGACCTCGAACTTTGGGTCTGTAGTCCCGCAACAGTGATCAAGAACCTCGTCAAGATCAAGGACGTTCCAAAGGAGAAGTTCGGCGACTCGAGGATGGTCAACTTGCCTGGAATTACGGTTACGGTGCAGGAGATATTAGATGCTTTGAAGGAGGTTGGCGGTGAGAAGGCGCTTGCGCAGATTGAGGAGAAGAGAGATCCGGCTATTGAGGCTATTGTAAATAGTTGGCCAGCGAGATTTGATGTTTCTAGGGCTTATGGACTTGGGCTTGAGGCTGATGGGAAGGTGTTGGATGCTGTTAAGGCGTTCCAGGCAAAGATTTCGAAGGCTTAGTCTACCAATACATTCATGCTACAGTAGCAATTATATATAACGTGATGATTGACTGGAGAGCAAGTCGTGTACACTAGCCTGGCTTGCTCGTTCTGAGCAATTTGCAAGATAAGGTGTATGTTGCCCAGTGTTGGCCGCAGAAGTCTAGTCCCTTCGTCATATTCCAGATCTTTTCGAGTCGCACTCAAATCGCCAGCTATACAAGAAAAACGTCGTGGGCCGGGAGCTGATCCACAAAGGTGCAAAGGCCAACGTTGGTGAAAGGCCAAGACGAACTTGAGGGTCTACCTACAGCGGTCAAAGTGTAAGGGAAAAATGAAAGGTTGGCTGAGTAATATAGTTTACAAGTATGCTACTTGGAAAATATATCTATGTGCTATCAACTTGGACTCCCGTCGTGAGAACCCTTTACAGCTTCGATAACAGACGCGTGTATGCATTACCAACTACCATATGATCAACATCAAGCGTATTCACCAAACTAGGTCTCGCTTCACTCAGTGACGTGATGCCGCAGAGACGCATCGAAGTCTCAAGTTCATCTTTAAGAACTATGATTTGTTAGCTTGACCACCGCAATGCAGACAGGAGAACCTACTGCGGCAGAGATGTTCTGCGCCATCCTGGCCATGAATGAGCGAGTATAGGAATGGCCGACCGATACCAACTGCCGTTGCGCCGAGAGCGATGGCCTTCAGGATGTCGGATCCTCGCTCGAAGCCGCCGTCGATGTAGACTTCAAGCTGATCAAAAACTTCTGGGCAGTTTTTCCTCAGTTCTAGTAGGACTAGAATACTGGCTTGTGCACTGGGAATTATTAGCTTTAGTATGTGACTAAAAGACGGAATGACTCGCCCATCCAATGACCGTCCACCATGATTACTTAACAGCACACCCTCTACTCCATACTCGGCCGCTTTAATGACATCCTCCGCAGTCTGAACTCCCTTCAACACGATCGGCAATCCCCCGCTGGCTTCACGTATCCAAGCCAAGTCATCCCAACACAGCGACTTGTCAATATACTGCGCCATAAGACGCCCAAACCCACTCCCCTTCTTATCCTTGCTGCTCTCACCGCCACTGATCGCCGACTTGACAGTTTGTTCCTGTGCCGCTCTCTCATCCGCTTCACGCTTCCCAGGTACAGGCGCATCGACTGTTACAAAGATTGCTTTGACGCCAAGATCACGTACGGTCTTGAGTAGCTCGACGGTCTTTTCGTGGTTTGAGTTGACGTATAGCTGGAAGAAGAACGGTTGTGTTGGGGGAGCGGCTTTGACGATTGACTTTAGCGAAAACGAAGCGTTACTTGAAATCTATGATGAATCATTAGGAAAGAGCGTTGAGTGTGGATTGATAGGTGCACTAACACATTGGATGATGCCCTCGTTGGCCGCAGCCCGGCTAAGGGCCAACTCCCCATCAGGATGCGCAAGTCTCGCCATAGCAGCAGGAGAAATAAAGAACGGCGCACTACTATCGAAACCAAGAATGTTGGTCTTGTAGTCCACGTGTGAAACATTCCTCAAGATCCTAGGTCTGATCATGACTCTCTGCACCAGCTCCTTATTCTTCCCATGGGTGACGAGATCCGTCGCAGCAGACGAGTAAAACGCCCATGTTTTGGCAGAGAGTGAATGTCGCGCTGCCTTTTCATAGTCGGGAGCGCTCAAGATGGCGTCTATTGGCGGGATTGTTTTGGTTGTTGTTGTCGAAGGGACGTTGTTGCTTTGCGTTGATGATGATGGGGGCGGTACGGGATCGATCTGGGTGGTTTTAGGGGCCGGACGATTAATTGCAGATTCCTCTAGAAGGCCAATTAATTTGTCGCTGGGAAGGTCTTCGATGATATCAGGCGCGTGGACATCATTGTACAGTTCCGTGGCATCAGAACCCGCCAGATTCAACAGCACTACCCATCACGATTAGTCTCGCTACAACCCCCAAATTTGCTCAACATACCTTCTGGACCACCAGGATGCTCATTGATAAAATGTGTAATATCCCAGACCTTGGAATGGACAGCTATCCAGCAGTCATTCGCCGTGTTATGCTGCTTCAAGTCGTCCAAGGACACTCTTCTCGTCTCAATTGAAGTCTCCATGATTGCTGGCAGTGTTGACTAAACCTCCAAGAACGAAACAAGCTGTAGGCCTTGAAAATAAGCTAAACACCAAAGCTGCAATTTACTATCTCCACAAGCTGTGTACAGTCCGGGAATGCCGACTATCGGGATGGGTCACGGAGAACCCTCCCATTGGCTGTTTTCGCCCCCCGGGAATGTCTCCGGGCGTTCAACCCCGCATTAGGCCTTGGAGTTCTGGTGCACTTAAGAGCTCGGAGATAGCATGGCCGATTACTGCATCAAGCATATCCTCACTACACAATCACTCCTCTATCATTCACTAGTCAAGTCATCAAAATGGAGCGAAGCACTATCCAAGCAAAGGCAAAACCCCTCCCCAAAGGAGTCTACACCCCCGTCGCCACACTTTACAAAGCAGACGACCAAACCCAACAAGTAGACCATGAAGCAATGCACACCCAATGTCAAGCCTTGATCAAGGCAGGCATGCATGGTCTTGTCTATCTCGGCACGAATGGCGAATTAGTTCTCCTCTCACGGGAAGAGCGCAAAGCTATCATCAAGACAGCCGTCCAGGCCGCTTCTGCAGCTGGTGGACCCGACTACCCCATTGTGGCAGGCATCTCAGCACAGTCCACGCAGGAGTCGATCCAGAACGCCAAAGATGCAGCGGAGGCGGGTGCTGGGTTTGCGCTGCTTCTGCCGCCGAATTACTGGCCGAAGGCACTACCCAGCCAAGCTATAGTCTCCTACTTTAAAGAGGTTGCGGCTGCTTCACCGATACCCATTGTTATTTACAACTTCCCCGCTGTTACATCTGGTATTGATCTTGATTCTGACCAGCTAGCTACCCTGGCTTCCGAACCGAATATCGTAGCGGTGAAGTTGACCTGCGGAAACGTTGGAAAGCTCGCTCGATTAACAGCGCTCTTCTCCCACGAGCAATTCGGTGTTTATGGTGGAAGCAGTGATTACCTCCTCCCCACGCTGCACAGCGGCGGAAGCGGTTGTGTTACAGGGATGGGTAACATTTTCCCGTCGAGTACAGCGGGCGTCTATGATTTATGGAAGGCGGGAAAGATTGACGAGGCGAATAAGCTTCAAGGACTGGTCGCTCACGCTGAGTGGGCGTGTAAGAAGGGTATTAGCAATACCAAGTATGGGGCGTGGCATTTCCTGGGTAAGGAGATTGGGCTGGATAATGAGACAACGTGGCATATGAGGAAGCCGTATCAGCCACTTGATGATAAGGCTAAGGAGTGGACGGTCAAGACGCTGAGTGTTCTGGCGGATGCTGAGAAGCAATTGAGGAAGCAATAGACTGTGTATTATTGCTAGAGTTGTTAGATCCCCGACTAAAGGAAAATTCTTGTTCAACAATTCTCAGTTCGCCGCTGCGGGTAATTCTGATCGACGCGCGCCCCTTGACAAGAATTCATGAGCCCAGACCCTGTCTGGATCAAAGCTCAATGGCGAGACAACGACACGCATACGCGTGACTGCCCTGCCTGTAGATATCTCTAACACGAACTCAGGTTTGCCGAACCTGTTTAACGAAACGCCTTGAAGCTTAGGGTCTATTGCAATTGACCGATCGCGATGCATTAGCTCGTCGCCATCTCATGAACATAGTCCATCTTTCGCATTTGTTCCCTACAGGCTTATGGTATGATCACCAGCCATCACGAAAGAAATATTAGTGAACATCACAATAACCGGCCAAATAACCGACACCGACATGATCACATTTCCTGCACTGATGCTGCAATCATCTTTCGATGATGTCTTGGGTGGCACAGATATCAGCAAGCGGGCGGCCATCTCCCTCGGTCTTCCCTCCTACTGGCCAGCTAATCCTGCCCTCCAATCCAACACTATCAGTGCGTCTCCAAGCACGACTCATTTAGAACTCTAAACGCGCTAGTCTCCCTCCCCCAGATTCGATACCCCATACCCCGCATTCACTCCCCATGCCAAGTTTTAATCCCATAAAAAGGACTTGATATCCCCGATATCGAAAACTCGTCAATCCAGTGATACTCTAATCACCAGGATCTACTATACTTTCCAACATTTACTTGAGCTTCAGTTCGTCATCATGGCTCTGAGGAACTCCATCTCGGATGAGAAGGATGTCGAGGCTATTGCCTCTCATCTGGATCACACCAACACTGCGGCTACCAATGGTGGTTTGTCCGCTGAGGACATGGAGTTTGTTGCCAGCTTTTCTGAGGAGAAGAAAAAGAAGGTCTTGGCGAAGATCGATGTAAGTTGATTGGTTTCATTCTGCGCAGACAAGATCTGACTTGTTCAGTGGCGACTCATGCCGATGCTGGCTATTCTCTACCTCGTCACGTATATCGACAAAGCGAATATCGGAAACGCCAAGATCGAGGGGATGCTCCCTGATCTTGGTATGAATGGAGAGCAGTACAACATTGCGCTCTCAATCTACTTCATTCCTTGTATGTCCAGCCCTAGAGTGATATTGAGCTAGTCTAACTTATGCAGATATTCTCGCTGAGATCCCTAGCAATATGATTCTCAACAAATTTGCAAAGCCTTCTCAGTATATGGCTACCATCATGTTCATCTGGGGTATCGTCGTGGTCTGCACTGGTCTTATTCACAACTTTGGCCAACTTTGCGCCATCCGTATCCTCCTTGGTCTCTTTGAGTATGTACTCGCCCGCCTTTATACCTTGCATCTGCTAACATCACCAGGGCTGGCTTCTTCCCCGGCGCTATCCTCATCATCTCGAAATGGTACCTCCCCCACGAGACGCAAACCCGAGTCGCGATTCTATATACTTCTGCCGCCACAGGAGGTGCTTTCTCCGGCCTCTTCGCCTACGCCATCGCCAAAATGGACGGAATTGGTGGTCAGACTGGCTGGAGATGGATCTTCTTTATCGAGGGAATATTTACCATCGTCATGTCCTTCGCCACATGGTTCCTACTCATCGATTCGCCCACTCTCTCGTACTGGCTCACCGACGAAGAGAAGCGATATCTAGTTCTGCGCCAAGCTTCCCGAAGAGTCACCAACTCGGGCGAGTACCGCGAGAAGACGTTCGACAAGGGAGCTTTGTTCGAGGTTCTCAAGGACTGGAAGGCATATCTCCTGGTCATCATGTCCTGGTCCAATGCTGCACCCAACTACGGTCTCAAGTTTTCCATGCCCTCTATTGTCAAGGGAATGGGCTTCACATCGAGCAACGCCCAACTCATGACTATTCCTCCTTATCTCTGCGGAGCTATCTCATCTTATCTCCTCGCTCGATTCGCTGATAAGCACAAGTGGAGAATGCCTTTTATCATTGGGCCTCAGCTTTGCATCATCATCGCCTTCTCCATCCTAATGACCAAAGCCGAGTTTATTGTTCAGAACCTCGGAGTGTGCTATTTCGCAGTCTGTCTCGCCTGTGCCGGCATGTATCCCATCTTGCCTGGTACTAGCGCCTGGAACATCGACAACAACCTCAACCCGACGAAGCGAGCCATCAGCATAGGCTTTGTTACCTGCGCGGGTACTATTGGTGGTATCTATGGCAGCTACATCTATATCGACAAGGAGAAGCCCAAGTACACGACTGGATACGGAGCATCCCTGGGATTCGCTGTTGCCGGAATTCTGGCTGCTGTTACCCTCGAAACTGCTTTGGTCATGATCAACAAGAAGAGGTCAAAGATTAGCGAGGCCGAGGTTCGGAGCAAGTACACAGAAGAGGAGCTTGAGATTATGGGCGAGAAGAGCCCGCTGTACCAGTACAAGCTGTAGTAGAAGTAGTGATAAGGAATGCCTTTAACGTGCTTCAATTCATAAAAGTTGCCAAACCTTTGCTCTTTAACACGATGATATGCAATTGGTGAGGTATGCTGAAGAGAGGTATTTCCTTTGTTAACCTAAACTACCTGTTGAATAGTGTATATCAACACAGAATTATGTACTTATAAGAGAGTGATTACTTATATAGGACTATGCATTTCGAAGCTGTGATGTAAGCAGGTATGCACTTATGCCGCTGACATGTCAGCAAATATGCACTTATCTACACAGGATGTCAGCAAAGATAAACGGTGCAGCTTGGGCCTCAGCCTTCTTTTTTGTTAATGGTGCTATCTCATTGACACATTCCTGAATCTGCAGCCCACTGAAAACTACCATGCGTCTTCTTACGACTGCGGGTGATGGCGAACTTCGCCTAGCTGACTTTGTCGGCGATTACATTCCGCCCTATACCATTCTTTCGCACACTTGGGGAAATGACTCTGAAGAGGTGACCTTTCAAGACATGGTTAAGGGTAAAGGGAAGAACAAACTTGGCTATCAGAAGCTCCGGTTTTGCGAGAAGCAAAGTGCAAATGACAACATCCAGTTCTTCTGGGTGGATACCTGCTGTATCGATAAAACAAGCAGTGCGGAGCTTTCTGAGGCAATTAACTCCATGTACCACTGGTACCACGACGCAGATAAGTGCTACGTGTACCTCTCCGATGTATCAATCAACGGTTCCGTCGGAAGCACCATGTCCTCTCAGCAGACGTGGGAGACAGCATTCAGACAGAGCCGTTGGTTTACCCGGGGCTGGACGCTTCAAGAGCTCGTTGCGCCGTCCTGTGTCGAATTCTTTTCCCTTGAAGGTGAGAGACTTGGAGATAGGGAATCATTGATACAGGAAATCGAAGAGATCACGGGAATCAATATGGAAGCTCTGCGAGGAAGCCCCCTTTCTCGATTTGGCTTCGAGGAGCGAATGTCTTGGGCAAGAGGCCGTGAAACCAAACGTGAGGAGGACGCTGCATACTCCTTGCTGGGAGTCTTTGGCGTACATATGCCGCTTGTGTACGGGGAGGGACGGAGAAATGCATTTATTCGACTTCAAAGAGTGATTCAAGAATCTGCCAGGAACTTTGGGTCCGAAGGTTTTCATTTCATCTTGCAGAGGGGCACAGCATTGCACGAGACCGATGAGACGTTCAGATTCCTTATGGGAGATATGAACAGAGATGGCTGTCCAGACTTGGTCGCCCTCAAGTCGAGAGACACTATTAGCAACATGATTGAACTCAGCGTCTTTTCTGGGGCTTCACTATTCAGGAAATACATCTCACAAACAGTAGTTGGCGTCCCAGTGACAACGGCGACACACTATGATTTCGCCTTAGCAGACTGGGACGGTGACAAGACTTTGGATCTCGTCGTCATCAAGAAAGGCAACACCGATACCAAGACCACCGAGGTCTGCATCCTTTCAGGCGCTTCTAATTTCCAGGACATCATTCTACAAACCGGGACCGCGCTGCACGAGACTGATGATACCTGGGCCTTCTCAATGGGAAGATGGAACGCTGGCAGGAAGCCCGACTTATTCGCCATCAAGAAATCCAGCACAGGCACTAACAGTACTGAAGTGCACGTCCTGTCCGGGGCGTCGGGCTTCCAGAAATTCATTCTACAAACAGGCACTTGTTTGCATGAAACCGATGCTGCGTTCGACTTCGCGGTCGCAGACTGGAACGCTGACGGGTGCCCAGATCTGGTCGTGGTATGGAAGAGCAACGATAGCAATCACTACTCTCTGGTGCGTGTGCTCTCTGGTGCTTCGACCTACCAGGACTTCATGTTGCACGCGGAAATACCGCTCCTTGATACTCTTGGCATGTATGAGTTCATGGTCACTGAGTGGACGCGTAATGGGAGACTTGACTTAGTAGCGATTCGGAAGAGCAAAACTGGAACTAATAGCACCGAGGTACATATCATGACGGGACAATAGGAAAAATAGTCTTAAGGGAGCTTTAGCAATAAGCTCTCTTGAATACTATATAGTTCTTTAAGTGTATCAAGTTGACTACAAAAATATGAAATAGCATATAGATAAATTACATGTAAATACAGAATACCTCTAGCCAGAAACAATTAAGTAAGTCCTGCACGCCTGGGGCGAATAAAGAAATTAGTAAAGTCGCGAAAGTCAATAACAACGCATTCATTTTTATCAAGCTTTTCCGCTGTCAACCAAGGTGCCTTGATGTCTGGTTCCCTCTTTTCGAGATAAGCTTTCTTTTGTTCCTCGCCCATACTGTTCATGACCAGTCTAACTTCGACGATTGAGGTATAGGCCCAGTCCTCTGGGGATATTGTGCCCTCGAGCCCGGAAATTCCGACGTCCTCGGCTCTCTTGAGGTTCTCGCTGCTTTCGCCCTGATCGGCACTAGCAGGGCGTACTTGTTTAAGTTTCTTCACACCGCTAGGGAGGACTTGGGGCAATTGTTGTTAGTGGAAGGGTCGTCGAGGCACAGATGACTTACTAATTGACAGTATGGTGTGATATTCGTCTATGCTTCCTTGAGGTACGATTACTTCGAAGTCCGGTCCAAGATTCCCCGGCACGACCTTGGCCTAGGATATGTCAGAAAAATTCTAATATACTGAATAGTAGGCTCTTGAGATTGACATGCAAGTCAAATAGACATTACAATTTCGCAGACTGAGCCACGGGGCACGCACATATTGGAAGCTTCTCGAGGTCAACGGCAGCCAAAGTTGGATGTTTGTTCCACCCTCATTGTTGTAATTGTTGATTGTGCCGCGGACTTGCTCTGGTGTTGCTTTGAATTCCGTTTTGGTGACCCGGACTTCATCTGGATTCTGACCTTCATTATAAGATTGGAACCGAACCCAACATTCATTGGCCTTCACAACCTCCCAGCGTCCTTGGGGGTCAAATGGATCTAGTCCGGCCTGGCCTTCGCCCTTATTACCTGTCGACCATCCGATTTCTGAGCAAGGGATAGCGACTACGGCCTCGAAAAGGGCGGCTGCTACGATGGCCCACTGGAACTGCATGGTTTGCAGTGTTTTGCTGTAAATCGGGACTTTGTTCTGAAGTGCTCTGAAGTTCGAAGATTGGAATCAGTGCTGTGACTGACATAACTGTGGATAGAGGCTTGTATAAGACAAGACGCTAGAGCCGATAGTTGGAAGGAGTTCTGCGGTCAAGTTGGTTATTACAGACACAACAGGGGCGATCATTTTCTGACTGTACTAGGCTTGTCTGACTGCATCTAAAGGATTAAATGACTTTGTAAGACGGTGCAATCATACGATGCAAAGACATCTCGGTATAGTTGAGTAAGCACAAGGTCTCTGACACGGGTTTGATCACGGGAATAACAAGTATTTATGTCCGCATGTCTTGCAACCAATCAGCTCCCCCAAATTACCCTAAGTGTCAGAAAGCATGTCAGAAAGGCTCAGAGCCGACTTACTGGGGCAATAATCTGACCCATCTGACTGCCGTATCTAAGTGGTCCATGTGAGTTTCATAGTTATTGACTTGTTAGTCGGAACATACCTAAATCACACTAGCTCTTACTGCAATAATCCCGCCATCGTTCTCGGATATCCGAGAAGCCCCGGAGGTTCACAGATCCCAACTCCATAAGCAAAGCCATTTGCTACAAACTCCTCAAACGGCCTAGCTGATCAATATCCATGACTTTTGACGATCTAAAGCACTGGGTGGTGAGATTGAAACCCCAATGTGGTAAAAGAAGGTCATGAAAACGATGTTGCTTACCTCTCAGGCTCAACCATTAGTTGCTTACGTGTCTGCTTCACAAGGATATAGGATAGGAGTCTGGCTTTTCTGGGAACTAAATATAGTAATTGCGGTGTATTTTGGTAAATTTGCAGTCCTACTAGCTTCTAGGGCTCTTTCTCTTTAACGCCCCATGCTCCCATCTTGAACCATTTACTAAATCATCAGCTATTATTCCCTCCATTGTTATCCATACCACCGCCTAGTGCATGGTTTCGGAATTATGCACCTTCAGAATTTTCTCAGTCTGGCTCTGCCTGCTCTCGCCTTCTTGGGCGGAGTAGCAGGCGTGCCATCCGGGCAATACTCCTCCTACGACTTGGAGCTCAAAGAAACTAGCCTTTCTCCCAACGACGGAGATCTCAAGACACGCCAATCTGAAAAGCCTGCCTTGAGGATTATGCCATTGGGTGCATCTATTGTCAGTGGAGTTGGGTCAAGTACTGGCAACGGGTAGGCGACAAGGAGACTAAAGACTTCCAGAAATGAAGACTGATCTGTCTTGTAGCTTTCGAAAGCCTCTCAGGGACCAACTGAGATTCAAAGGCGTACGTGTATCCCGGAGGTCTCACATATAGGAGCCATTTCATGATTTGATTTAGACAATGCTGATATACGACATCATAGTGGCTTGTCGACATGGTTGGTAGTAAACAGAACGGAAACATGACAGACAGAGTAAGTTCAGCTCATGAACTGCCAGTGTGGCACTCAACGCTAATATGATAGGATTTTGAAGCTACCCCTGGTTATACTATCGATCAAGTACGAAAGGCAGCGAGCAACTCATATGGATATAAGTCCAATGTTGTTTTGGTAGGCTGTTGCTGATGTGCTCAGTATGATCCCAAAACTGACGTGTTCTCAAGTTGAACGTGGGCACCAACGACGCGAATGCTGGGCTGGCAAGTTTCCCCTGTTGTTTCCTGACTAGGTACTGTTGAATATTAGCTGACACTTTTACAGGTAGACGGAGCCGGTAGACGACTGGAGGCACTACTCAACGACCTTTGGTCCGCCGATGGGATGTCCAAAACATATGTTGTTGTTTCTTCTGTTATTAGAAGAGATGATGTCAAAGCAGAGAAGAATCGAAAGGAAATCAACGAACAATACAAGTAAGTTTCCTCAACCAGTTCTCTGTCTACAGTCTAGGCCGTCACACCCTGATTTTCACTTCGTCTAAATGCAGTCCATTTCTAGGCAGTTGGTCACGCGCCTCCAGAGCATAGGAAAGCCAATTAATTACGTCGACATCGATATCCCAAAGAATCTCTTGGTAGATAAGATCCACCCCAAGTGAGTCTCAAGTCAAGTTCTCAGTTAGTGATCCACCACTGACAATAAACTATAGCGATGCTGGACACAAGATTATGGCAATCAAATTCTGGTATGCTATCGAATGGGGTTACCGAGCCGGACTCATTGCCAAAGCTTCTGAGTTTTCTGCAATAACCAGTAACACTTGTGACAAGAAGCCTGGCCAGGCTCAATACGGCGGTGTCACTCAGAAAGGCTCAGGTGAAGACGATGGTCTTTACTACCACAACAGTCAGAAGATGGGCACTATCTGGTCACATACTTCTGACTACGACAATGGACAGTGGTTCTTCGCCCGACTTTATGGGTCCAAGTATGACGATCTTGTTGGTTGGCAATACGCTAATGAGAAACTTTCCTTCGCCACTTGGAAGAACAAAGGCGGCGGCAAGTTCTCCAAAGTGGCTGATCTGGACACCAAGTTGTTCTGCAACCCCCGTGGTATATGGTGGGTTGACATCAACGCTGATGGATATGATGACTTCCTTTGCGTTTCGCCCAACGGAGATACATTGACTTCCATCAACAACCGAGACGGAACTCCTACACGTCCACCAACATTCAGGAAGATTGGCATGATCAAGGGACACGTCGGATATGCTCAGGACCGTGTCAGATGGGGCGATATCGACGGTGATGGCAGAGCTGACTACATGATCATCGACAACCGTGGAAACGTTCATGCTTAGAGGAATTCAGGTACCAGTGACACTCCCACCTGGCAGCCCCTCGGCTTGCGTTTCACCGCCAAGGGGATGGGTGACATACGCGGTGTTCGTTTCGAGGACATCAACGGCGATGGGCGTGATGATTGGTTATGGGTGAATGAGACGGGTGCCACAACTACCTGGACCAACTCACGCAGCTGCAAGAAAGGAAAGCCTGGTGATGGACTTAATGTC
Organism: Fusarium sp. NRRL 25303; assembly: GCA_013396255.1. Taxonomy (NCBI): domain Eukaryota; kingdom Fungi; phylum Ascomycota; class Sordariomycetes; order Hypocreales; family Nectriaceae; genus Fusarium; species Fusarium sp. NRRL 25303. The sequence goes on along the minus strand of JAAOAY010000258.1, from coordinate 43,738 downwards.
GCTTGGAGGCAGGGATTCTGGAAAGGCGTCTCTTCTGGGCCAACCCATGCTGGTGTTGGAGCTACCAATCGAAGCAGAATCCAATTCGCGAGGATCTATGGGGAAGCTGGGTTTGGACTTTTACCCAAAGCAGACTATGTCTATCTCCAATCGACCAAGCAACCCAACGGCAAGTTCAAGTTTGATATGAGAGTCTGGAAGAATACTGGGGGTGGTTCTACCAAGCTCAAAGCTGATGGCAACAAGTACTGCAACATGCATGGTCATGCGGATGGACGACAAGACTATGTTTGGACTCGATCATCGGGCAAGATGATGGTCTGGCCGAACTTGGGAAAGAAATCGGTTCGTGGCGGCGATGACTATTTCTAGGGCTCTCCCAAGGAACTATGGCGACCGGGAAGGAATTTGGACCGTAGAGATCTTCATCTCGTCGATTGGAATGATGATGGTGCCTGCGACATCGCTTGGGTCGACCCAGATAATAACAACAAGGTGTCTGTCTGGTTGAACAACTACAAGAAAACAGGAGAGTTCACCTGGACCTACCTTGCTGATCCTGCACCAGTCCTGAGCTGTCGGGAAAAGAGAGGGTTTGGCATACACGATCTTCCGGTCAGATTCGCCGACATCTCAAACAACAAGATGTCAGACTATATCTGTATTCAGCCCGACGGACGATTCTACGGTTGGATTCACAAAAGTGATGGTTCTTGGGAGAAGATCGAACAGTTCAAGAAAGCTGAAGGTATCGACCGCGCCAATATTCGCTTCGGCAATGTCAACGGACGTGGTGGTGAGGACCTGATCTGGGTTGATAAGTACACCGGCGATGCTACTGTCTACATTAACAGAGGCAAGATGAACACCGGCGGGAGCAATTGGTGGTTCCTCAACAGCGGGAAGCAGTACTCGGGCTCTTGGGCAGGGACATGCCAATACTTTCCCGACCTCGACGGCGACGGCAGAGCAGACTTGCACTCCATCATGTCAACTTTTACGAACCAGGGAGAAACCTTTTTCAATCGCTGCGGTTTGACAAATGCTGTAGGCGATGACGCAGGCTGGGCGCCAGGTCAAGATCCAGGTTTCGGCCCCCTACAGAATCCTCCTGACGACACGGACAGCGGGGGCAAATTTCCTGCTCTTGAAGACAAATGCCCCGACGTTTGCTGGAATGTGCTTGAGGACAAAAAGATCAAGTGTTCGTACAATGGCACGTTTTGGGACATGCAAGATAGGGACGATAAGAAGTCGAATGATCAGTTGAATATCAAGAGGCTTGCTGCTATTGGAGACTCTTACTCTGCAGGGATCGGGGCTGGAGACAGACTTGGAAGTATATTCGACGTCTTGAAAGAGGGGAATGGTAAGTGACCCTCTAAAGCCTGTTCTGTATCATGTCGAGTCTAACATTGTGACACAAGATCGTGCGTGTGCTCGCTACGATCACGCTTACCCATATCTCGTCAACCAAGATTCACGAATTGGGGATGAGTCCGGTCGCAAGTTCCAGTTTCTTTCGTGCTCTGGCGCTGTCACAACAGATGTACTAGAGAAACAGATTCCCCACCTTGACAACGATCAGGAAGCCATTACTCTCTCTATCGGTAAGTCCCTACCTGCTCACCGATGTCCTATCTTTGAGCTCCATTGTCTCGTGAGTTACTTACATCCTCTTCAGGGGGTAACGACGTCGGTTTGGTGGACCTCTTAAACTCATGCATCTTCCAAATGGGCTCACTCACCCCAGTACAAGCGGCAAGAGCAAAGCTCATTGCACTGGCTGACGAGCAGTATGCATGGGCAAAGGACTGGGATTGGGACAGACTCGCCCGAGGCTGCGGTGGCCAGATCCAGTATACTAGGTCACTGATTCAGGGGAATGACTTCAGTAAAAGGCTTGATCAGGTGCTTACAGCTGCTAAGAAAAAGCTTGCCAAAGAGTATGTCTCTCATTCGGATCCGGTCTTAAATCAACTAACGATGACGCAGGGGCAAGATTTACGTTACAGGGTAAGATATCTACTCAACCTGACGTTTGTACGTTATAGCTAATGGTTTTTGTAGCTACGCCAAGTTCTTCGCCGAAGACCTGTCGGCTGACTGTGACAAGGTCACTTGGACGACATGGATTTACAAATTGGCGAATCTTGAGATGCCACCTGAGTACTTGACGAGACTGCGCCGTTTCGACTTTAACAAACTGGTCGACGAGATAAATCAGAAAATCGTTAGCTCACCATCACTCCAATGTTTGCACTCGTACTGATGAAACCCCAGGCAGAAGCAGTTGACCGAGCAGGCGATTCTGTAAAGTTCATCAACTACGATCAATTCGTCGGCAAGTATCACGGAAGGTACTGTGAGGCAGGAGTCGATGAATCGACCACCGAAAGCAACACCAGAAAAGGCCTGGTGTTCTACGAGCTCAACACTTGGGATCCAGCGGGAACAAGTCCGTGGAAGCGGGGTGCGGAAGGCGGCGAGCTCAACGGCACTTTTTACGGTGATATGCTCATTCTCAGCCAAATCACACGCCTTGTAGATCCCAACGCCGAGCTTCACCATGATGGAGATGATGTAAAGAAGGTGCTCGCTGCGCGTGTAGCGATCTTGGATTACCTGATTCCAGATGGGTATGGACGAGTCTTCCACCCTCAGATCCCACTCCATGAGATGATCGCTAGTCTGGTGGTTTACGAAATCATGAAGGATTATCAAGCTCGCATTGGGTACGCAGTGTGAACTCCTCCGCCCGAGAACACCAGTTGCAAAGTCAAACCTTCGCCAACGCCATCTGCTCCTCCTAAACCTCCACCCCCGCCCACTCGTCCTACTCTGATCCCTCTTCCTCCATTTGAGCCAAAGTACGATTGCAAGGGAAGCAAACTTGTAAGTTCACCAGAACCCATCGCTACGCATTCACAAGGAGGTGCTAACAAACAACAGTGCAGTGGCCCGCTGCTCAGGCTTAAGGACTGCGACCACGCGGTCAACTATCTCCGCCGGGAAACAGATCCGCCTTTTGAGTATAGCACAGAGTAAGTTGAGACCAATTGTGACATGATGTGGAAGTATCACTGATCTCGTACTAGGAAGGACCATCTTAATGGAAACTGTTGGGGCAAATCTGATGGGATTGGCTGTGGTGTCTTTCTCGAAGGTGAGGGTTGTAAGATGAAAGGCTATGATATGTGGGATTGGTACCAGAAGATTCGTAAAAACGGTTCCTGCAAGAAGTGTGGCAAGGTTGAGTATAAGGACGGCTGCACACTCAAGATTGACTATGTGACGGGTTGCAATAATCATGGCTGAGATTATCTAGTAAGGAGTGTATTGAGTCTTGGAGCATTTGTTGTTGGTGACGCCTTTTTACCTGTGGCGGGAGTTTAAATGCTGTTACTCTGTAGAAGATAACCTATAAAGGGTTGACTAGCTGAAATTTTGGTAGCGATTCGATGCCAAACTTCTCTGCTTTTATCCTACAACTATGACACCAACTCCACGTTTCTACGTGGGACGTCTTGAACTCAGTGCCGCGTTCCATTTCGGCCGGAAAAATAGCCACCCAGTTTGGATCATGTTAGCGGTCCTGTGGAATAACTGTATTACTAATCTGGCTAATGCTTAGGCATCTCTGTGAGATTGAATACCCCGCACGAAAACAATAAGAAGTCATTCTCGATCATCACTCTTTCAGGCGCAACCAACATTGGGATAAACATATCACAATTCTACGAGCCGCACCTCTCGGATATTGCTTGGGCCTAGTCCTTAATCTACTGATAGATAATGGACGCCTCCACTGAGCACCAAAATGAAATTGCCAAGTTGGTCCAGCAACACGGAGCAGTTCCTCCACCCTGGTTTATGTTTCCGAAAGAACATCCCTACAGCATCGGCTGGCGCATGGGTGCTGGCGAATCTTACATCATGATGTTTTGGACTTGGTGGGGGCAACACAAGGAGCAACTCGACGAAAAGCAACGAATTGAGTACTTTCGCAGATGGCCTCCTCCACCCGAGTGGCTCATTTGCATGATAGAAGCAATCTGGGATCTTGACCCCAAGGACTTTGAGGATGATGATTATTCGCCCTACTTCAAACGCACCGAGACGCTTGGTTTCGGCTCTGAGGAGGATTATAAGAATGCTATACGTGATGGGGAAGAATAAGAAGGGAACAACGAGACATCGTGAGCTTCTGTCACCGCGACGCATTGGTCTTGGAGACTTGCAGACCGACCGTGGTATTGCAGGGAAAGCTGCAGATGGCCGCGAGGAACATCGAAGGATGACAAATAGTGGCTCGGTCCAGCCGGAAGAAGGAGAGGCTGTATTGATGGTTTTTTCAGTTTTTAACAGAATCGTATCCATCTTGCTGTGTCTGGGCAACTCGCAGTTGTGTCTGCAAGGAAACCAAGTCTGCCTAGGAAAAATTATTAATTCCCATAATCTGGCTCTCAGTTGAGCATGATCACTTGCGACTGTTGCCGCGGCACCTATGAGGGAATTATAGCGCCATAGAAATAGGTTCACCATACTTCTGGTTTCTTCGCGAAATATATATCTTCTATTAAAGTTATATACAGCAATTGTTAAGAATATAGCCAGTAGAGGTGCAAGTACAGGTAACTTATACCAAGCGTAGCGCGATATAACGTGCAGGAGCTTAACCAGCTCCAAACTGCTCACCATACATGCCTTCGTGCCTCCAAGAGAATGAAATTTATCCAGCCTAGTCAGTGTTTATACGCTATTATGAGCCCTTACTCCGTCGGGTCAGGAATAGGCACAGCTCGCCCACGCGTGAAAGACACGCCATCAAGGTAAAAGGTGGGGCTGAGGCCTTGGTTCTGCGTGATAGTAATGCAAAGATCAGTAGAATCAATGCTTGGGTCGGTATAGGAGAAGGTGTAAGTAAAGTCATTGTAGGTATTGTACCCAACAATGCCATGGTCACCAGAGTCGTATACACCATCAATGGACAGTTCAGCGGTATTGACGTTGTCTTCGCAGACAATTGTGTTGGAGCCATACTCTTTGATGCAGTTCTGGAGGACCTGCGCTTTGAAAGTGTATTCAAAGCCCGCCTCGACTGCGACGCTCTGGCAGACCTTGGCGGAATTGGCAAGGTTTCCAGGCAATTGCCTACGAGAAATTAGTATGCATGCTCGAGGTTTTAAATTTTTGGCAATACGTACAGACACTTGCTGCCTTCGGCGCACCAAAACTGGCTACGGTAGACTGCCGGAGAGGCTCCTTCTACAACCCAAGGATCGATGGTCTCGTCTTCGAAACCACCATTCACGGCGAGGTTAGTAATCACAGGAGGGCCAGCTGTAGTCGTAGTGGCTTCGACTGTAGTGCTCGTAGCTTCGTCGGCGGTTGTAGAGGTCTCGATCTCCTGGGAAGTGACAGCAGTCGTAGTCGCGAGCATGGTAGTAAAAGAGCTGATACCATCGGTCGTGGTGGCGGAAGATTCAACACTGGTCTGAGACTCAGCAACAGTCGAGGTCTCTCGAGAAGTCAAACTGGAAGCAGTTGTGTCGAGATCTGTAGTGGCAGAGGATTCAACAGTGGTCTGGGACTCTGTGACACTCAAAGTCTCTTGAGAGGTCAAGCCAGAAGTAGTTGTCTCCGATTCTGTGGTCGCAAAGTCGGCTGTAGAAGTTTCGACAGTGGCAGAGGACTCAATGCTTGACGTCGAGTCGGTAATGCTTAAAGTCTCTTGGGAAGTAGTCGTTGTGGCAGCCCCTCCAGCCGTTGTAATGCCGATTTCGCTGCTGAATGACGATGTTGTTGTCGGCCGAGGATGGGGGGCACAAGCCTAAAACTGTAAGCTTCCACTTGGGGCGTTAGGGGACGTTCTAAAGCACTTACGCGAGCGGCGCAGAGGCCCGCGCCCAAGATTATAGAGCCAAAGGTAGCAGTGACACGCATCGCGAACAAACTTAAAAAGAGCGACTGGAATTAAAAACGAGTGACTGAAAAGTGGTCAGCAAAGAGAAAGAAATTAAAAGAGGCAAAAGAGCGAATTGTTCTCTTTATCATCGCGTTAGGCTTCCTCGAGAGCTGAAAGGCAAGCGAGATGGAACTATTGGCTTTAGAGCAGGCTACTTACACAGATACAGCTAGCAGATTCGATAGTCTCCATAGACCCTGTTGTTTTTTCAGGGGTAATGCAGGTCCAGCGAGCACCTAATTTTAGATATTAATTCTTCTTCCGGGTAGATAAATGCAAATTGAAAATGATCTTATCTCCATCACCAATATGAACCAGTTCTAAGATATATAATTATTTTCGTAATTTTATCATCGTTTTGTATCGGCTTTCAGATAAGTCTCGTTATCATCAGAGTCACCTATGGATAGTGCGTCGTTACCCATGGCGGATCGAGCTTATGTAGTGGAGGTGTCTCAACCTCAAAGCATTTACTTAGGGGAGTGCTGTTTTTACCTTTGTCAGGAGTTTGAAAGCTGGTCCAAGATCTGAGACTTGTGGCTGATAGCTTAAATCAGCACAGAGTATATGTAGCTACCCTAACTAGGCCTATAAAGGGTTAAGATATCAAGACTTGAGGGGCCATCAAATGTTAAAATTTCCCCGCATTTATCCTGCTATGACGCCAACTTGCTGATCTAATCTTCATCATTTCTCTTTGCCCTTTCCATCTTCCTCTACTCGCCATCTATTCTACCTTGACCATGGTCAACGGCGACGCTATCGCCTATAATGTCGCTGTCTTTATCAGTACCCTGTTCCTTCTTGAGTTCGGTGCCGATAAATTCGTCGACCATACCGCCATCGTTGCCCGTCGGACGGGAATTCCCGACACGGTGATTGCCCTGCTCACTGCCGGTGCAGAGTGGGAAGAAGTACGGCCTGAACCCACTTGTTCGCGTCTATCTTTCCAAGCTAAATTCATCGTAGCTCGTTGTCGTCGTTGCTTCACTTGCGCAGGGTCGACCCTCGCTAGCAGTGGGAAACATCATCGGGTCAGCCATCTCGAACATCCTTGGCGCCTTTTCACTAGGACTTTTGTTCCGTCCTACGGGGCCGCACGTTGAGTTTGACAGAAGCTCTAGGATATACGCCTTATGTTTGCTGATTATCACCACTTTTGTCGCGCCAATCATTTACTTCCCCCAGCGGATTATCTGGTTGGCATGCGGTTCTGTCCTGATTTCGCTCTTCGTCATCTACCTAATCTCCATAGGCTGGGCCATCAGTCGAGGCAGTCTCACCGCTCCCGAGGGTTCGGATGATGATAGTAGCGATGATGAAAGCGACACGTTGTCAACAGAATCGACGCCCTCTATCAGGAGCCCCCTCCTCCCGAGCCACGAGGAGCGTGAGCCTGAGGATAGGAATGAACGGGATCAGCGAGTCGATGGCAGTCCCGAGGTGGCCGGGCTCACAAATGTTTCGAGTCGTCGAAGAAGACGGAGCCTCGGATATCATGTCGGACTTCTGGTGCTCGGCTTTTTAGCCATCTGCCTATCTGGCTATGTTCTCTCGCAAGCGGCCATCAACATAACAGACGCTCTGGGCATCTCCGACGTTCTATTCGGTATCGTCATCCTTGCCATCGCCACCACCCTGCCCGAGAAATTTGTTGCTGTCCTGAGCGGCAACCGAGGCCATGTAGGGATTCTTGTGGCGAATACCGTGGGGAGTAACGTCTTTCTCCTGTCGCTCTGCCTGGGTGTTGTTATGATTGATACCTCCGAGGACTTTGGTGGGGGTCATGTTAAGATTACTGAGCTTTGTGTCCTCTGGGGCTCTACGTCAGCGCTCACAATAGCCGTTTGGTACGGCGAAAGGATTGATCGATGGATTGGAGGAATTATGTCACTTGGATATGTCGTATTTATCATTATGGAGTTCACATTTATTCATCATACAGCAGATACACCATAACCTTCAAAGAATGATAGAAAGTTTGAATCTCATGCGGATGACATCAGAACAATTTGGCGGCGCTAAGAAGATGCTGATTGAGTAAACACTACAGGGTATTGAATCCATGTCAATCCTCATTTTATTCGGAGTTAAAGCACGGGCTCCATCAACTGATGGATAGTAGCAGTGGTAGCCAATTCAAGACAGAATTATTAATATTACTTCTAGAGATTTATTCTGTTAGTTGCGAAAGCTTATTTCCATATACCGAAGACACCAGCATTGCCCATTTTCCCCCAGCTTATCGAAATCTCCATGTTGATTACATAACCCTGTAAGGCTGAACTAGGCTTGGCATTTTCAACACAGCCTCAATAATCGATAATGTTGTTTCATGCAACCTCTCACGTCTTCTCAACCTCAACCTTCCCATCACCGAGATGTCGGATCCCTTGAGTGTCGCCGCTTCAATCGCAGGACTAATCTCAATCACGGTCGAAGCCGTCAAGTTCCTCAGCCCATATGTCTCAGCGGCCAAAGAGACCCCGCAGGTCGCGGCGCACGTCTACTCTGAAGTCCAGAGCACCCAGATTATACTGATGGGTCTTCAGAGCTTGACGAAGAATCTTGGGTCTGTAAAAGTTCAACATGCCGCATTGATTGGGGTTAATCAGGTAGTGGCGGTCCTCACAGATGGAGTTCTTCTGTACTCGGAGCTGCATAAGGAACTTCAGTCGTTGTGGGCTAAAGATGGCGTGGAAAAAGTGCCACTTAGAGGACGTTTGCAGTGGGTTTGGAAGGAGAGTACGTTTGTCACACTCTTGAATAGACTGCAGACTTTCAAGAGCTCAATGACACTTGTCTTGATGATTTTGCAAAGGTACGTTTACCGTGCGATCCTAGTGCAATGTCTGACTCATGCTTAGTGATTCTGGCCAGAGAGCAAAAGAACACCAGGAAAAGCTGTCCAATAATGTCAAGGTTCTTCTAGACAGCAATGATGCCCTGTCGCGCCGGCTGATGAGCATTGAGGATGCCTTGGATGACCAGACCATCATTTCCAGGCGCATGAGCATCCTCTCAATGGGCACGTCTCCATTTCAAAACTCAGGTCAGCAATCAACTGCGGAATCACCAGTTACACCAATCACCACTGAGACCAGCCTTGCTATATCCAAGTTTGACTTTGAAGACGATCTTGAGTCATCACGCGTATATCGCCGTGCAGTGAGAGAAACCATGGATTATTCATTCCGGAGTTCGATTGCAAGATCACACAATTGGTCTGTCTTTTCGGGACTGAGCCTAGGGGACATCTCTATCATGTCTGTCATCGCATTACCCGTGTATCAGGGTGATATCACCAATGCTAAACACTATGACTTCGGTGAAGAAATTGCTCCCAATGCTGGGACGAATGGGCCAGTTATGGATCAGCCTCTGTTGATAGACTGTCTCGAGCTAAAGCTCAAGCTTCTCACGATAACGGGGATGTCGAGATATTTTGATGACATACCTCACCCCCCTGACGACTTCTCTCACCTCTGGTCAGTTCTTGAGCAAGCTGTGCCCCTGGTTATTCTTGCTCAGGCTTTAGAACCGTCTATAAACTTAGATGTCGGTCGACCTGAGGATTCTACCGACGACGTCAAGAAAGAGCTGGTTTTGTGGTTTGCTCAGTTCTGCCACGATAAACTCGATATAGAAACAAGAAACCTAATCACAGTCCAAGATCTGATGGGGGGTGAAGCGTATGGCATTAAGGTAAGGCTACACGGCAACACTGAAGCACGAGGAATCGCTGACCGTGCTGTAGGTCATCTCACTCATTTCGAGTGTCACCAAGAACTTCGTAATTCCTGGTCCTCCTATGAGCAGTTTGTCTTCAGCAAAAGCACAAGTCGACGCCCAGCCCCCAGAGCTTCGAAAACTGCTGTATGAGCAGCGCCAGTTCGTCCGGGATCTAAATGAACTTGTAGAGATGAAGGACCAAATCGAAATGTTCGCAAACCACATATTTCAAGGGTCAAGATTACTCGCAGATACACATGTCACATTCCTCACCATTATGGAACGGAACCTTTTACATCAACCAACGCATCAGAGATGGGCTCCAGCATTTGCCTTTATTCTCAGATTCGTCAGCTTTGAAGCTTCATCTTATGTGAACTTTAGCAGTCACCGAGCCAGTATACAGCTTTGGCTAAAAGAAGGGCATTTCAGAGACCAAGATAAAACAAGAGAATCACTGGCAAGGTGTTTATATCTGTTACCCATGAGAGCCAAAAGAATTTCTATGCTCTTTGAATTCTCCGAGGTATGGTCTGTTCAAAACACGAAACCTGATACTCAGATTCTAATACTATTTAGTACTTGAAAAGTCAGCCCAATGCAACAGAAGAGCAGAGGAGGGATCGCAGCAGGGCTCAATCTTCCATTTCGGAGATTGCGACTCGGTTACAGCATAATACCATATCCGAGGATACCATGGCGGCTATGCAAGAACTCCAACAGCGGATAGAGGATTGGAAAGGAATTCGTCCAGGTGATCTCGGAGAGATGATTCTCTCCAAGAAACTTTATGCGACTAACAAGTCCAAAACATACCCGGTAAGCTGCTTTGGCATGAAATTCTTTGTCACGTCTGACGTCGTTGCAATAGTACCACGGATATCTTTTCCAGAATATGCTTCTACTCTGCAAAGAGACTCGTAATAAACTTACAGGAGAGCGGTCGTCTTCCAAGTCGAAATCCTTATCTGAAGAGAAGCAGAGAAAGTTGGTACTAAAGGGACGATTCCATCTAAGACATATTCTCTCGGTTACTCCAGTTTCTCGACATGGTAGGTCCCCCTCCCCGCGGCTTCATCTCGGTCACTAATGCAACTAGATACACAAATATGCGAAGTGCAATGGGGCGCTGACAGTAACGAAAAATCTAAATTCTCACTCGTGTTTGCCTCTGAGTCTGACATGCGGATATGGGCATCCAAGATCGATGAGTATAGAATGATGGAAATACTGATGGTAAGGCCAAAGAGTGATCCAGAAGAGCTAGATTCACCAATAGAAGGGAACACAGATGAATCTGTACCTGGAAGTTTGGTGAAACGTATGGAGCCGTGGAAGCGTTATGGAGTACTAAAATAGTCAATTAGGAATCTTTGATGGATTGGCTTGGTATATATCAAGATATTAAAAGTGTTATATGACGATCAATGAGTACCACTAAACAACTTCCTCAAATGTCACCGCATCAACGTCGCCCTCAGCATTGGCGCAGCTGAATCCAATAGCAACACTAAGATAGCCATACTGGTCCAACTTATCCTGTCTAAGTGAGCAGGTAGTACTCAAAGGTGTCCATTGTTGCACGGCAGCGTTGGCGCTGACTGTGTTCGCGCCACCTTGGACGGGAACAACGTTACTTGGATCTCCATAGTAACAGACGACAGCCATTGCATTGCACCCGTCGTCGTACATGTTGTCGCTCGCACCATCGACGCGGAGTTGAGCGGTGAGACGATAGGTTCCTGCTTTAAGAAGTGATTTGTCGATCTTTTGATACACGTAGTTGTTGTACGACTCGCCGTCATCGATTGCGAATTGGAGGCGAGCGTAAGCTGGACCTTCGTAGGGCGAGGAAGAGCCGAGCTGAATAGGGTCGTTGATTGAGAGCCAGGGATTCACTGTTCCGAGATCGAAGTTGCCGTTGATGAGAAGTTCGGTTGGCTCTGCTTCGGCGGTAGTGGTGGTTGTAGCGCTCTCGACCACGGTCGTTGTGCCTTCGGTGGTGGTTGGTGCTGCGGTGGCCTCGCTGCTGGCGACTGTCGTACTCTCGCTCACAGCGATGGTCGTTGATGTCTCGCTCACGAGTGCGCTCGTGGATGTGCCATCCTCAGTCAACGTGGTAGTTGTATCAGTCGCGGTTGTCGTCTCTATCTCGGTGACCGCAGTACCGGTCTCGATGGTAGTGGGAAGAGCAGTGGTAGTATCGGAAACGACGATTGTAGAGCCAGTGCCAATGGCAGAGGTCGCGATGCTCTGGGGCTTACACGGACCTGCATTAACAGAAGCTAACAAGACCAAGTTTGCAAACGCAGCGGCAATTAGCTTATTGAAAACCATCATGATAGGCTTCAAAAACGACAAAGAAAGAACGGAAACGACAGTGGAGGTCTATAAAACCGAATGAACCAAGAATGCGAGGAAAAAGAGGACATTCGCCAGTTTTATGAACTTCAGCACACGTGTGGGGAGCGCCTCAGGGGAATATAGATGACTATTGACGACCTAGTGCGATTAATGGTCGTGGCATACAATAGCGTCTCAATAGCGTTGAATTTCACGCCAGTTGGGCCAATAAGGTTCTCAGCTTCATTGCTGGCTTCACATTTCAAATAAGAAATTAATTCAAAAAGTAAGCTTGTAATCGGTAGTGCTTCTATCTTTGCTCGTATTTTACCTAGTTTCGAAATCCTTGAACAGGGCGAAAGCCAATCAATTAGACTTGCATGCTGTCATAACCATCGTTGCAGCTTGGCAACCGAAGATATTACTCTACTCCTTCATCACTTCACCAAATGATCCCTTGTATCCGTTCTGCTCCAGGTACAGCCGAAATTGTGCGTCTTCGCTCTCTAGCTCCCTGTCCTTGTCTGGGATGAGAAACCATGCAACTAGACCACCTACAGCAGCAAAGGCAGCTCCAATGAGAAATACGGCCTGGATACCTCGCTGCTTATCGGAGAAAGAGTCTTGGATTGGCGTAAATGCCTGGGTTCCAATCGCCGCACCAGCCTTGCCCATTGCTGCCGCAAACCCTAAGAAGTGGCCTCGTAGAGGTGTTGGAAAGGACTCTGCAGCACAGAGAAAGGTGGCGACCTGTTACATGGTGAGCAGGTGTTTAAAAACTGCGGTATTGATACGGATACTTACACCGGGGCCCATCTCTCCCAGTGCGTTGAAGATGCCATATAGCACGATGAACAAAGGGAAAACAGACTGGATTGGAGAAAGAGCACCACCAATGATGAAGCCGAGAATCGTCCATCCGAGAAAGCCCAGAGTCATAGTTTGTCTGCGACCAATGCGATCCATGAGAAGACCTCCAACAACGCACCCAGGAAGATAAAAGCAGTTAACAACTGTACCGAAACCGATGTTCTGCTGAAGGGTATCCTCGGGATTCAAAGTGGCGATGATTGTCGAACTGAAGATTCCGAATGGATACGTCTGGTGTCAATATCAGTAATGTGCTGCACATTATATCCTCAGCATTACACTTACCACGAAGTCGTAGAAGAACCAGGCCAAGGATGTTCCAAGCATTGGTTTCCAATATCTCTTGATCACAAGCATATATGGTATGTCCTGCTTGATAGCATGTTTCTTATATTGCGTCGAGTCAAACTGACGAAGTCGAAGAAACAGAAGGGCTACTGGCAGGATGAAACCAATGCCAAAGTTGATTCTCCAGACGCCGTCACCGACATGTTGATGGTAAGCTGCGAGGACGATCAATGCCACAACACCTGCCATAACAAATCCGAGATCGATAGAAAAGTCTGTAGCAGCAGCGACCAGGAGTCCACGTCGGCGTCGAACAAATGACGTCTCGTCTGAAGCTTCAGTACTTCCTGTACCGCAAGTAGGATATTCACCTGCCAAGCCATCAGTCAAATCTTTTTCTCAGCTGAAATGCCTTTTTGGTGCTCACCACCAGCGCCGAACCCTGCAACACCTCGTCCAACGATCATCATCCAAAACATGCCCAGCTCAGTCTTTCCATGCGCTGCAGTCGCGAGGATGATACCCAAGACTAAGAACAAGGTAGCAAACACAATACCAGTCCTTCTGCCAAGCTTGTCGATGGCATAGCCAAAGAAGAGCATACCGAGGACCTCGCCGATGAGAAATGCATTGGAGAGTCGAGTCTTGATCGAGCTGGAGAAACTGTCTGGGTAAAGTTTTGCAAAGACTGGATTCATGTATCCGATGATCTGTGCGTTATATCCATCGGAGAATAGAGCCAGACCACTTGTCAGGACTGTTGTTATGGCTGACATGCGAGACTTGGTAGGGATCTCAACATCTGTGGCATTGACAACAGTGTCGTTTTTGAAGGATTCATCGTCTTGATGGCTCTTTGGAGCACTTGTATCTGGAGAAGCCTTGTTATCCATGATACTGATCTTGGAACGGATAGTATTGGAATGATCTTTATTGGAAGCTTCTATGTGATCAAAATGCTCGAGAACCTCTTGACTTATATATACATGATGTGCAGTACATCGCGCTTGGAGGCTAAGGATATCCTCGCTTTGCAATACCATTCTTCTCGCGAAGATCGAAGTACAGTTCTGATGAAAGACAGACCTTCGCGTGCCCTGATTATGGAACATGATTGGATATCCGTGCGAAATTCTTTATCTTATTCAACAAGCAATTGCTCAATGTTTGCACGTGGGCATCGTTGTTAAGTTTGGTTGGGTTTAATGGTCCTCATATTACGAAATGGTTGCCGATACGCCGAGGAGGACTTGACATTTACCCTTGTATGCGTCTCATGTTTTGGGGCTACAGACTCTTCCTAATTCCCGTCTGCTCACACTAGGCTTTGGTTTGGTTCCCGTAGGTCTGATCTGAAGTGGGCCATACGACTCTATCAAGTCGAATGCAGGCATTGAATGGCATTAGTCTCGGTTACTCGGCATGCTACAGTTGCATTTTGGTCCTTTTCCCTGGGTACATGCTGCAATGGCCCTGTTCCATTGCTTGGGGGAAAGGCCCGTAGTGGGAGACTAATGCAGCTAGTGAGCGATAGCCGACAGACCTCGATATCTTATCTCGAGCCGAGTAGCGAGCAACATGTGGCCGATGTCAAATGAGAATGCGCCATGGAACTCACGAGAGACTTAATTTATTGCGACTTGAAGACCAAAAGCCTTTCAAACTTCATGATAAATATAACTGTCGACAATACCTAGGTCAATTAATCAGTCCACTGCATACACCTGAGAAACTCAACACTTTCTGATTCCTCTAAAATTTTCGCTTCAACTCATTCCACGGCTTTTCAAGATGGTGGTCAATGACGATCAGATCTCCTTCTTCAAGAAGAACGGCTACTTGATTGTCCGTGACTTACTACAGACTTCGCAAGTCAAAGATCTGCAATCATGGGCTGAAGAAGTCCGAAACTGGAAACCCACTGAAGATTCAGAATTCATGCCCTACGAGGTTCGATATGCACGAGATTGCGTTGACTCAAGAGGAAGAAACTTACTGTTGCTTAGGAGGTCAATGACAAAGGCCAAACTGTTCTCTGCCGAACTGAGAACTTTGCCGATTGCCACACCGGTTTCAGTAATCTGCTCCGAAGCCCGAAGCTGCTCGGTCTTCTCAATGATCTCGCAGAGGAGCCTATGCTTTTGTTCAAGGAGAAGATCAATTACAAACTTGCTGGAAGCGGTAAGTAGAGCGCCCTAGAGACATACTCATTCTTGTCTAGAGCTAACTGCTGACAGGCGGATTCGCACCTCACATTGATGCTGTAGCCTACACGCACATCAAGGATGTCAAACACTTGACGATTCTGCTGAGTGTCGATCCCTCCAATATCCGCAACGGAGGGTTGGAAGTCGTTGATGGCAGCCATGAGATGAATGCTCCTATCAACAAGGCGACCAACTGCATTGAGTCGACTTGGGTCGACTCTCAGACTTGGACCCCCGTTGAACTAGAAGCTGGTCAGTTGTCCATCGTCGTCTACTAATTATACCGCAAACTGACCTCTACCCAGGCGAGCTACTCATCTTCACTTCTTACCTGGCTCACCGCAGTGGTGCCAACAAGAGTAGTTCTGACCGCAAGGCGATCTATGCAACATATAACCGTGCTTGTGAGGGAGATCTACGCCAGGGATACTACGAGCATAGGAAGCAGGAATGGCCGGCCACACATATGCGAAAGGCTGGGAAGTCTTATAAGGCGGGAGCGTTGACGTATGGCTTTGGATCTCCTATGCTTAGTATTGATGCCGGAAAGCAGGTTACATTTTAAGTAACTATGTCCCGTACATATCAGTTATCTAGTTAGATTTTATTCTTTTTTTTTTCTCGATTCATCGACTGTTCCTTTAAGCCTTCTGTTTGAGTCATAGCTTGTAAAACTCAAGGCTGAACACTTGAGAAGATTGCCTAGTTGAAGTCCCCAAGGTTCAAGTCCGATGTCTTGACGCAATATTATTTATCATTGGCCTATAGGCCCGTGGTATTCTAGATGATGGTTAATGCGGGTTCTGCAATCTTCGTCTGATAATTGTATCAATGAACTCTACATTTGCAACTCAGTACAGACATTGCACTAACAATCTTAGCGCTGTCACAACTTACAGGGGGCCTATTACTACTGTACTGGACCGTACTAAGCTGGACCCCACTCCAAGCGACAGGCGAGAACCGAGAGCCGAAAATCTTGAGACTTGACAGATATGAAACGCAGGGGCAGTCATTGGCTCTAAGGCCATTGATAAGACCCGGCCAATGTATAGGTCAGGAATGGCCAGTTGGCATACGTAGTAGTACTCGTGCAATGCAGAAGATTCAAGGCTTAGTTTATAACTTGGACTTATTTACCCATCATATCAATCCTTCATTCGGCCTGTCGACCATCCTCATCTAGACATCTACACAGTCAACGCAGTCATGGAACTTCCAACAATCCCCACGCCATCTTCCGTGGCTGAGTACGTTATATCTGTTCTCCAAGCCTCCGAAAACACACCCTACATTGGAGAACCCATCTCCCAACTCCAGCATTCTCTCCAATGCGCTGCCCAAGCTGCCTCTGCTTCACCACCAGTAGACGAAGCCACTCAAATTGCCGCATTACTTCACGATATTGGACAATATGCACCAGCTAAAGACCTCCGCAAACTTACCGGTGGAGAAGCCAGAAACCTCGGTGGGCAGTCAACGGGCACAAGTGTTGGGAGAGTCGGACACGAGACATTAGGTGCACAATTTGTTCTTGCGTTGGGCTTTTCTGAGAAAGTTGCACGCCTTGTTGAATCGCATGTTGCTGCTAAGCGGTATCTATGCGCCGTGGATGAAGGGTACTTGAACAAGCTTTCTGACGCGAGCAAGAAGAGTCTTGCTTATCAGGGGGGACCGATGAGTGCTGGTGAGAGGGATGAGTTTGGCGCTGATGAGTGGTGTAGGGAAATGTGCCAATTGAGGGTTTGGGATGATGAAGCTAAGATCGAGGGGCTTGAGGTCAGAAACTTGGAGAGCTGGAGGCCGGTATTGGAGCGACAATTAGAAGGAAGACAGGGCAATATGATTTAGATAAACAACATGTGCATAATTTTCATAATTAGGATAAATTACATACATGCTTATTCAGCCATATTTTTACAAAAGATCTAAAGTTGAAGTTGTTTTATCATTTCGATCATTCCTTCTAGCACAGCTGTAATGCATTGAAAATCATAATAAAGCGCCAGATATAGTAAGTACACTACAGAGAAGTAAACGTTTTAAAGAATCCTTTTTTATCAATACCAATAAATGTTTATATGTGCCCTTTCATAGGCTCTAACAGATATATAAGATACATCGCTTTCCGTTTCTGCCTGTAGGGTAATTTTGCATCCTTGAGCAGTTGAGGTTATTCTAACTTAAAATGGGGTAGTGAAGTAGTGACGAAGATAAGATAAGTAATGTTATGTCTCGCTTAAAGATAAGGATCGTCGCCTACAGATAAGCCCCGCAATCTGCACTTCTCCTCTGAGCCAATCAAACACGCACATGGTTATCGAAAGGGTCTAATTTTGGAGGGGGAGGCTCGCTAGATCTCTTTACGCGCAAGACTCGGAATGGGGAGGGACTTGGATTGACGATATCATGAACCTCTCCATCTCGTTACGAGCACTGCAGCGGAATCTCGGCACGTAGCCGACCCGTGCTGACGCTACTTCGAAAATCTTAACGACAAGCGACATGCAGAATACGAAGCATCAAGGCTATCGTGGCCGGGTCCGGAGTGGCTGTCTCACTTGCCGAGCTCGGAAAGTCAAATGCGACGAGGCGAAGCCCGTCTGTAACAACTGTACGAGGTTACAACGTCAATGCACATACAAGCCTCGGAGGGTCTTTCGACAGACTGCCAGCGCGGATAGTTCGCCACCAGGTCAACCATCATCACTCCAATTCGAAGGTGTCCCTCAAGCATTCGAGGCACATGACATCAATCAATCACACTCAAGTCCATCGCTCACTGATGACTATGAGAACCCGGGGTCATCGAAGGTGCTCTCGACTGAGAGGACGAATCAAACTCCTTTTCTGTACGAGGGCAGGACGAATGTCGATGTCACTGCTTGCTTACAGAAAGCTCTTCAATACCGGAGTGCAGTTTCTATCGTGGATGATAACTACGAGCGCGATGAGTCGCAGTTGAACTTGATATCACGCGATATCGAGTTGACCACTACACTCGATATCCTCACTCTGCGTACCCAGTCCCCTTACATGACGGAACTCTTCCTCGATATAGTGGAATGCCCTGGTATCACACCATTCGATCCTCTCAACTGGAAACTGGTAAAACAGCATATTGTGCATCTGGGAAAGTCATGTCTAGCTATTTCTTCGGGCATCACAGCCGTTGCGACTCTATGCAGTGGGCAGGTCTTCTCCCTCTCCACATCTGAATCACTCTCTCACTACCACTCCGCGAGGAAGCATGTCGAAGACCTGTCGGGAGATGACGATAAAGACTTTGATCTTGTTTTGGCGGCCGTCTTTTTGTTGTGTGTGTTTGAGTTGATCCATTCTGGAGATATCACGCCTTACCTGAGAGAACCAAGCCGAATCTTCATACGGAGGCTACAAGCTTGGGTACAGACTCAAACTTCCTACTCGGAGCTTTCCACACGCATTGTCACTTGGCTGAAGATTCTTTACTCAGCTTCCTTTCGAGGTGGAGCAATGGGCCTGCTATCAGAAAGGGTAGTCAGTCTTCTCCCAAATTTCTTCGGCCCGATACCGAACCTCGGACCTCCCGTCAACCAAGAGCCTGAGATATCCAATCATTTATACGAGGTCTTGAGTGCTCCGATCTTTGACTTCTACTGTCAACTTCAGACTCTTTCTGGAGAGATTGCCAAACTCTCACTTTACCATCGTTCACGGACGAAACGTAAAGACCAGCAGGAGGTAGTAGAGCGTATGGCGAGTCTGAAGGAACGACTTCGAGCACTATGGGAAAGCCGGTGCGCCACACAGCGTCAGTCTCCGGAGCATTTAAGCTCACAAATGGTTCCTCGAATCGCGGACATGATTTCGAGTCTGATCAGTATTTGCGAGGCTGCGTATTATGCCGAGTTCATTGACATAGGCAGACAACTCGGTGATCCTGTGTCTCAATCTCCAGATTCGACAGAAGCATTTTACAGGATCAGGGAGATTCTGAAAAGCGATTGTAGTGGGAACAATGAGGGTAAAACCAGAAGCATCAACCCTGGGTACTTGAGACCGATGTTCCTATGTGCTATAGAAAGCACAGACAAGGAGCAGACCAGTTGGGCCGTGGAGAAGCTTGCTCAGATACATAATCGTGTATATCGTGGAGAGTTCTTCTCAGCGTTTGCGAAAGCACTTTCAGAGGCACAAAAAAGTAACGATAGAAGGGTTACCTCGAGGTATTTCTGTATCTGGTATTTTGGGATCACACCACCATTCTTGTAGGTATAGTTTAAGCGATGTAAAATTATGAAAGTACGAACTTGTCGCGGTAGTGAATGACCAATATATCTGGCAGCTATCTTGTGAATATATTCCGCTAAATTCTCCCCCTTCCAAAAACTTCAAGCCTCTACTGACACGTCCTGGGCTGCTAGTATCAACTCCAGTGGCTTTGGAGGCGTTCCCTGACCTTTCTCCAAGTCGAACTTGGACCTAGTTGCCCCGACCTGAGCAATAAGCATCGTACAATTGGGACAAGGAGCCATCAAATTTTCCCAAATGGCAGTATTGGGTGCTGCGTTATACTCGGCGTATTCTCCATCTTTTAAGAAGTTCTTTTGGAGAGCAAGACCTGACATCGACTTCAAGTTCTGTGTCGTGTTACTATAACGAGGCGTAGGATCGGGTTAGCAATTAAAAAGAACTCGAGCAGTGTGATGATGAACATACTTCGAGGATATCATTATAAAGGGGTAAGTCTCGGCGCAGTTTCCGTAAGCCACCATACTGCCATCGGCGGCAGTCTGACTGGGGGCATTTTTCTCTCTGTAGTCGCTTTCGCGTACCATGACTATTCTCTGACATCTGTACAACATCTTAAAACGTTCCTCTCCCACACGTTCCCTCCAAGCCCCAGTGTATGTGGGAGATTTTGGATTCTTGTCAGTTATCTTGTTCTCCCATCTGTCGCCTGCAGTGGATGCTCCGAGAAAGTATTTGGCCCAATGTTGCTTGGTGCTGTTATCGACTTCAAGGCTCCATGTGCATTGGAAAACGTATGGCAGAGTGCCTTCACCTTTGACATCCGGCTTCCACTTCCAGCTCCTCTCTGGCTTACCAGCAATACGTGCGCACCAACGCCCGTAAACGCCTGTGAGAGGGAGGTAGAAGTTGTACTTGTTAGCAGCGGCCGGTGCCGGCCCCAGGAGGCTGAGGAAAAGGCCAAGGAGATCATAGGGGCACCACCAGTCTGGTGCTGGGCCTTTGAAGGTCTTTGTAATCTGACGGAAGAACATGGGACTGACATTGAACTTTGATGATGCCTCATCTTCTCTTTTCCAATCTAGGTTCACGTTTCGTGAAATATGTGAATCTGGTCGCCTTGTTTTGTCCATGTATAGGCTTCCTTTTGGGAGACTATTGAATCGGTTAGTCGCTGACAATTAATCTTGAGAATAAAGAAATCCTCATTTGAAACTTACGAAAGATCGATCAAACGGCCGCGGATTGCTGTAAGAAGATCGCGCGCCTCTTGGTCTTCAGGTCCAGCACCACCCGCTTTGGCCATCTCCGCCATCCAGTCAAATATCTACCACTGCATCAGCCTCCAGATGACTCCAGCGGCATGCAAGAAGGATAAACTTTAGTCCAGATATCCTGCTAGCTAAGGTACATACCTGGTCTCTTTTCCATTTATACGCTGTACGGAACCATTTGTCTCCCAACTTGGCCCAAGAGGGCTCGAGAAGAACGGTATCTGTGTCTGACATGGTAGATGTTTTTGATCGTGCCTTGGTCGGGGTGAGACGAGGCTGGATAATCAAATAACACACAGACTTTCACAGATGACATAGCCAACAGAAAATAGTTACGCTTTTAAGAGCTGCTGCGTAATATTTTGCCCCCTCCTTCTTAAATCGACGCACGTGACAAAGATTTGTACATAAATTCAGACTACTAAACCCCGCCGCTCAGGTCCAACTCTTTTCTTACAAGTACCCTAACTCACGTCACACTCCTCTCCCATCCCGATCCAAAAGGAGAAAGACCAGCTGCTTGATCCGTTTCCAGTCCTGCAAATACGATAAGACCATGGTATGTACCGTCAGCATTCTTGGCACTCTGCATCACCTTCCGTACAACCTGAACCGCCACTTATCAATGCAACAGTCTATCCCCGCAAACCAAGTCCCTGATGATTGGACTACCGATCCCGATGAGATGCGGACAGACTTTTACTGGGGGGCAGACGGCAGCGGTCGGTTGGCTGCAGAGTCCGTCGGTATCACCAACCCCGTAGCTCTCATGATCAAAGAGAGGAGTGCCGGGGGAGACGGCTACATGTTCCAGGATGCAAACGGGATCTATCTGTGGAGTATGCCCACGGACGAGGTGTACAAGTACACATCCCCCGCGAGTCGGGATGCCATTCTTACCGAGATGCGCAAGCCCGCAGGTCGCGGAAAGGTGGAGATGACGTTGATGCCCCCAACTTCTTTTGACGATTAGGTATGGTGTTGACTGCAAGAAGCTGGAAAGAGATAAAGAGCAATAACAAAATGCGATGAACGGTTCGAGCTCGTATTCCGAGACATATTCTTATGCTGCATTGACCGGTCTGGTAGTACATATCACAAATGCAATGCCTGCATGAAAAAAGTCCCATACGTCGATCTTGGCATGCGTTCAGCCCAACTCGTTGTCAAATTACAGTCGGTCATTTCCGTCTATTGCAAGGTCGGTTCGGTTACAGTCGGCAGACAGGAATCAGGAAGCTACTGTGTAACACAAGTTGATACATGGGCTACCGATCAATGGATGACACGTAAAAGATAAGAATCTGCCGTGTCGCACTAAAGTTACTCGAGCTGAGGCACAGTCACCAGCAGCCCCGCATATGCATTGTAAGACATTACTAGATCAGGAACACTGAGCCCGGCATTAATTGGAAAGAAATGCAATACATCATCGTTGCGGCTCAGGCAGGATACTTGCATGCATTCGGGCCGTGGGGGATCTGCAACTTACAAGGACATCACAAGTTGAACAGCTAGATGTGACATGTGACACTCGTAAATCTATGGACAGGGAAGTGTTATGCAGTAGACCAAAATTGGCAAACGTCGTCTGCAGACGTGATACACTTGATGCAATTCATAAGTGCTTGTACCAGATATCATTCTATGCGAAATGTGACTTATCTTTTAAACGAGGTTGACCAGTCTTTAGCGTCATTAGTGTATAGGACCTAAAACAGGAAGGAAGAAGAGAAAAGAGAGAAGAGACAAGCCCGAACTTTGACCCAACTGGTCTATTTGGGTTCAGCTCCATGTCCCTTGACAGGATCAAGAGGGATAGGCAATTAGTCGTAACCCTCATAATGGCAGTTCACATCTTAATTAATGCCTTTTTAAAATTTACATTCTACCATGTCAGGGAGGTATGAAACTTCAGGAGGAACCCGTCTCTTGACGACCTAGTGAACAAGGCGATAAAAACATTCTACCCAGTACAAACTATAATTTCCTACCCAATGAAACCTAATGCATGACTACCTCTACAGACAGAGGAGGATTCTCCACTATCATCACATTGGGCTCCACCAACTGAAGTGCAGGGTTTCTGCAATATCTCGCCCGAGACTGGATAACCGCAGTTTTGGTTCCAAACCCAGGAGAATTAATACTAGCCAAGCCAAGCAGAAAGCTCAGCTCAGGCACAGCCGGCGCCATGACCCAGCCCTTCTCAGCTCTTGGAAGTAGCCGAATACGTAAGTAATACCGATCCTGGTTCTGGTCATGAAAGGTAGTCGGGATCACATTGAAGCGCAGGTTCGTCAACATATGTGCTCCAGGACCAGTGTAGTTCGACATCAAAGAATATGTGGCATCGTTTGGTGAACCAAGCGTGATGTCGATGGTGACTTCCATGAGGAGGTACTGGTTGATCTCGCTCTGCTTTAGAACGATGGAGAAAATGAGGTCTTGGGGAAGATTGTTTCTGTCTAGGACCACTTGGCTGTGATTGTCGGCCAGGTTGCTGCTCACGCGTAGAAGGAATCTTGGTGCTGATGCTGGCTCAGAACCAGGTGGCTTATCTTTGAAGGGACGGGTTTCAACATCGCTTCTTTCGGCGTTGGTGGGGACATTGTCTGGGTCGATAATACTTGGTCCCCGATGAAGTGGCATTGCCCGGACGTGAGGTGAGAGATAGTTTGAGAGTACATCCAGTGGAGGAACATAGTTCTCAGCTCTGACAAAGCTATCTATATGGCTTGGATCATCGCGTTCATCCTCATCATGTGGATCGGTCTCCACTGACGGCGCAGAGCCTTCGATTCCGAAAGCGGAGAGCTTCTTGACTCTTACGGCTTCCATCATGTTGATAGTTCTCAACTCTGGGCTCCCGTCTCCAATGTCAGGAGGAGCCAAGTCTGCTATCGCCTGAAAAGCTGTAGCACGCTCAGCCATGTTGATGGTCAAGTTATAGATGGGATCGTTGAGCTGCATGGCAAACAGCGCAGATGTAGTAGCATCATCCGCAAAGTAAGCTGTACCAGTTCCTGCGTGCTCTCCCATCTTATCTCGCAACCAATGGAGCTGTAAGTCTGCAAACGCGGGGAGACGTAGTATGCGCAAGTCACTAGGACTTTGGCTGGGTACAGAGTTCCATATGAAGATGTTCTTGTCCGTGGTTGGAGTGTATGTGATTGGCTTTTCGTTGAGCGCCTTGTGCCTATCCTTGTCTGTCTCCCTGGTAGCTTGATCAACAGTGTACTGCCGTCTGATATCAACTCTAATCTCAGTAGTGTCTAGACCACGAGCCACCGCGAACCGCTGCTGGTGCGCTGGTTGTGTAAACACAAGAGACGAAAACTGCGCGGAGCCGGGAACACGGTCCATGAACGCCATCATGACACCATCTGCGACAATCTCATGACGCAAAAGAGGTGCTCCTGCAGGAGGCTCTTGACCAGCGGCCTTGAGGGTGCTATCGTTGGTCAAAACCTCAACACGAAGATCTGGAAACATGGTCACCAGGTCTGAGCGGAGATAGAAGCCATACGCAGGTATTTGAACCCGGTGGTCCATCCCATCTGGCGTACGGCCGATATAGTCATTGAGTGCTTTCTTGATAGCGACTCGATCCTCGTCGGTACCAAAATGGTTGCCGAGGGAGAGAGCACCGTCAATAAGAGCGTCAACCCAGTTCTTGTCGATGTGAAAGAAACGTAGGTTCTCTGGCTGTAGGTAACTTGGATCAGGGATGAGATAGTGTGCTGGCACACCTGCGAGAAACATACGATCAATCAACCAAGAGAGGACAGTCATCCAGTCTGAGGATTGGGGATCATTGGTCTCATCATATGGGTCACCCGATCGACTTGAAGCCAGTTTGCGAACAGAGTCTAGCGCGGCAGCTGGGTACTTGTCCTCAAAGAGACCCGAATCAAATGATAGTGTTGGTCGATCACGGCGTTGGAGCTTCTTGTGGTGCCATCGCTTCTTAGCTCCTCCATGCCTAAACACAGGTCTGCCAGGCTGTCTTCTATCAGGAGCATCACCAGGTTCCTGAGGCTCGGAACCGCGGTGTTGGAGATGGATGTCAGCAAGACTCTTGACCATGGACGCGAGATCTTTGAGAAGATCATCGCGAGTGCGGAACGCAGTATCCTTGACATCCTTGACAGCATTGATCTTGACCTGTTTTGCTGCGGCGGCATGTACTGCAGTTCTCACGCGTCCCAGCGCAGCTACAAATGCTTGATCGCCGAGAGCCATAGTGCGACCAACCTGCCACGCGACAGAGTATGTCACATCCATGATGCCCAGGCTCTTATCAAGAATCTGCAAGTCCACGCCCGAGGTTGAGCACTTGGTCAGATGCTCCAAGGTAGGCACGTACGTGGGAGTAAATGGACCTCGATACAGCGCCACAGTCGCCTCGCCTGTCTGAACGCGGTATTTGACCAAGGTGTACCCATCGCTCAGACGACGGCCAACAAGTTGCTGGGCCTTGTCGTTGGATGATTTGAGAGGTGCTATGATTTCATCTGGAGCTCGCAACACGTTGAGTGTGCGACCAAGATTCTCAAAGGCATCTGGAACATTGAGGGTATTTGGCGGGAGGACTGTGTAGTTCCAGCTGTACAGAGAGCAGAGAGCCACGTATCGATGACTCTGGTTCGGATAGCTCATGGCTTCCACGCCCTCAATAGAGACTAGATGTGCGCACATAGTGGTCGGAATGATATTGTCAAGGGGGCCAGATCTGTTGCCGACAACGATACTGAAAACAGCAGTGTCCTCTACACCAGCAAGAGCCATTCCAGAGCCATTGATCTTGCGCACGTGGGAAAGGTATTTGTACTGGGATGTATCTGGTCCACTGCCCTTGACGCGATTGCCTTTATCGTCAAATGTGGAGAAAAGACTGGTGAACAGCTCTGGCTGCACGAAGATGAAGTCTCCACGACTATCTTTCATGGAAGCTGGGCCGAGACTGCTCGTGACGGGCGTTGTGACATCAGTCTTCAACTTCCATAAGTCATCGATGCTCATGTTAACTGTCATCGTGGACGATTGCTTGACGGGCTTGAGAACGCCATCGCTGGTGTTGCTGAAGAGACTGCCTGGGCCATCGAGATCCTCTGGTGGCAGACGAAGCTCGTCCTGGGCAAACGCAAGAATGACAAGCCACGGCACGCGATTACGTGGTATGCTGCTCGCCTTCTCCGCGCCCAAGGCTACTCTCTTCATCTGTGTTTTGAGCGCCTTATTGCTCCCGCCCTTTGGACTACCCAGCCTCTCCCACGGGAGATGCGGATCCGTCAAGACGACATGCGGCAGGATTCTATGATCATCACTGTATCCCGCTGGAGGATACGTAGAGTGAACACTTCCATCTGGGAGTGAGAACTGCGGTGCATCAACGTAGAAAGGCTGTTCTGCCTCTAGGTTGAGCTGTTCCCCGTTTGCTCGGATGTTTTGCTTCACAGAGATTATGTGCTTGGGACCTGCTTCGATGCCTGGAGCCCAGAATGAATTGAGCTTTTGCTCTCCTGGAGGCAATGGATCAATCTCATCCTCGACGACCTTGCCATCTGCGAGGACGGTCACGGACTGAGCAGCGCTGAGATAAGCACCAGCTCGATTAGCAGCGACGACACGACGGGAATGTCGTATTGTCAGATGGCGAGGAGAGTCTATGCGTGTACTCTTGCCTCCAGGATAGATGCCCATGATGAGTTATGGCTCAGCTGTGAGTGGATTTGTCTGTAGTGGAATTGCCTGAGGAGGCTTCTTAGGTGGAATTGATTAAGAGAATCCAAAGGAACAAGCAGTTCGATTGTAATGAAGTGGGCGATGAGATTGACGAATATTGATTGCCCATCCCTGGCCAAGAAAACCTCTCTTGCGCAATAGCTACTTCGCACGTCGAGGCAACGGTGGCTGTTTCCACGAATAACAATTGGATTGTTCCAAGCACCTTCTGCACCGTCCAAATTGACTTAACGGGGTGTAGAGGCGGAAAGCTATGTCAATCGCGTTGCAGGCCGATCCATCCGTGGCACACAGCAAGCGGAAGCCAACGTACAATCTCACTGACTCTGTGACCATAACTTCTCATGCAAGCGGGGTGTTTCTGTAGTTCAAGTACAGCGTAAGCCTATCGGATGATAGCCTGAGAGACATGACATGCATAGCACCCACAATGTCCCGACCGACAGATGCGGCCCGAGCGGGGTAAAGTGCCAACGAGATCGCAATATGTAACCTTTTCTTAATCAAGTAAGGAACATCGGGACTATGATCTGATCTGATATGCAGCAGACACAAACGGGACTTGTAAAGTGAAACATGCGTCACGGTTCATTCGGACCGACGCTACCTTGCACCAGCGCCAACGTCTTGCTGCGGCACGTTTCACATGTCATAGTCACTGTACTCGAGGTACATAAGGTATTCGTGCCAAGAAGAGCAGCGGCCTTTGGAGTGACACAGGAGCGGGGTGAAGCCATTTCAAGAGTCGAGGTTGCTCAGCTCATGCAGTGCAGATGCCGTGCTTTGGCGGGGTTACGAAAGAAGTGAGAGGAGAGGACATCAAGGGCAATGGAGAGAGGATGGATGGCGATGAGGAAAGAGAGAAGAAGAAGGGGTTCTTGGACTTCCCACCCGAATTCACAGGAGGGCTCTTCAGTTCTCCTTAAACTTGAAGTTTCCCACGCTGGACTGACAACTGACACGCAAGCCAAGTAAACTATGGCACCCATCACAGCTATCATCGACAAGACCAGCGCCAATGACAGCGTCATAAAGCTATTCTACGCCACTGGGAAAGCCCAGCTTGGCCTTGCCCTGTGGTCAGGCACGAAGGATGCAGACCCTCAAGACCCAATCCAGACTCCCCAGGAAGTCGGGAATGGCCAATACATCCTCAACCCATCTCAGATGGCGAGTGTCAACTCTCAAGGTATAGAGAGGGTCTTTGCACTCACAACAGATAACCCGTTCAAGGTCACCCGAGATGACTTTTACAACCTCTCAGAGATTTCTGAGTCAAAGCAGAAACGGCTGGGCGGCGTGGCGATTGGAAATACGACGCTCGCTACCTGTGGCGATGGAAACGATGCCTGGGTCTACTACAGCAGGTACGTAATGCATCAGTAAAGGCTGGTGGAAAGTCGAGTGCAAGGTAGCTAATAACCTTCAGAACCTATGGCACTGGCAGAATCCTTGTGGAATTGAACCTCCAGACGTCACAAAACATTGATCTCACAGGAACCTTTGGCCTCTGGATCAATTCCTTTGCCGCTGCTTGGTACGATCCTAATACCAATAGACGATGTCTTATTTATGAGACAAGCTCACTTGTAGAGTTTGTTGTCGACAGTGGCTCGCGTAGGTATTCCATCCGCATGCTTCAATGACCTCTGCTCAATATTGTACAGCTGCCGCGCCAATACAGTCGACAGGAGATATGCAACGCAACACCCCAGTGGCCGTTGCATTCGAGGATGGTAAAATCTTTCTTTACTACTGCGGGACAGGTGCTGCTGGTGGCATTAGGCGCACTATTAAAGCGAACAATACTTGGGGAAATTCCACGCTTATTGACAGCCGTACTATTTCTCAGGATAGCCAGCTCACTGTGGTGAGGGCTAATGGGATTAACCATTTGTTCTTTGTGGCAAGAGATCAGAATGAGGAGGAGGATGATTATTTTGTGCACTACCCAGATGAGATTAGTTAGTTCATGTGGCTGTTTGTGTGAACAGAGTGAGACGCGTTATTTGCAGTTAAGATTTATGGCTGGGATCTTTAATTAGCACGGAGAACTTGGCGAATCTAGTGAGCACTTGTATTGTGAAAGTTGCGAGGAATATTATACACGAAGAATGATTAAAGGTAAGATAGACCGGTGAGAGCCTTGGTTTCAAGAGGCTATTAACAGAGCATTCTCATCTTTGATGTGATCGTAGAAAACATATTCCATATTGATACCAACTCGTCGGACTAGAGTAAATACAAAAGAATAGTTCATGCATTCTGAGGATTGCTCGGAGCCACGATCGGGTTTCTCAACTGCAAAAACCCTTCAACAGCAGCATACGGTCCATCCTGAAACCCAGGCTTTATCAAATCGCCCTTCTTCTCAATACCAAACGCATTATAAACAGCCCCGGGATCCTCATCTCCCGCTGCAGCCTGTTCCTCAGCATACGGCTGAAACCAACTCCAGTCTCCTCCACCGAGAGAAGGCAGCAGCAAATTGCGCTTCGGCATGTCCCGAGCGTTTTTGGTGGTAAGTTTGTCTGCTTCAATATATCCAGGAACATCGGTAACGGGCATAGTCAGCGGCCCTGCGTGGAAAAAGGCTGTCATGGTGTCCATGGCCTTTTGCCACGTCCATGGTGGGAGGAGGAGTTCTGCTGCTGGGAGGAAGGATGAGTATGCGTGGATGGGTGTGAAGGGATCTAGTATGGCGCCGAAGGTTGACATCTGGGCGTTGCGTTGGCTCTCGTAAGCATGGGGCTCAATAGTGGGGGAGGAGCCGGAGAATGGGGGCTGCCAGAAGGGGCTGAAGATGGGATACTGCTCTGTATCAAGACGGATCAATGGCTCTGTGGAGTTACCATCTGGAACGAAGAAGGTCTTGATCTTGTCGTAGTTCAACTCATCAGACCCAGGGTCCGTGGTGTCAAAGTAGCCGACTAGCCCATCGTAGCCAGCCTCTTCATTACCGAGGCGCAGCTGAAGCTCGTAGTACGGAGTCTTGTCATTAGGATCCGATGGCTTCAGTAGTGTGCGCTCGGGATCAACCACCTTGACTTGGGTGCTCTGGATATCAAGAGGCGGTCCGCTCAACTCAACGGACCAGCCAGTATTGACGAGAGCAAGTGGCTTTCCTACGATAGAGTTGAGGAACTGTGCGTAGGAATCAGGAGCCGGAGGTAGTTTCTGCTGGGCCGTTGTGATCATACCCCAGAACCCGAGGAGGTATTTCGGGTCAGCAAGTTTGGAGATGAGAATATCAAGCTCGCGTGTATCAGGCGTGGGCTGTGCATCTGTTTCAGGGCTGAAGGGTAGCCACTTTGGTGACTGTAGTGTGCCCAATGGCCCACCGACACGAACCTCACGGTAGAAGGTACCGTCGGGGAGGAAGATCTGAATGCCGTAGTCGGCATAGTTGGTGATGACCCATCCCCATATCGGCGTCTCCCATTCCGTGACAGGGCGCCAGGTTGCAGGCCCTGGAGTGCCACCTGGGTCATCAGAAATACGTCTGACAAACTTGGCATTGATACGAGCCGGTTGATTCATCTGCGGGGGCAGCTGCAGAAACTCAGACTGCTCCGGGTTGTCCTTAATCACAGTGTTGGCGTATTTCTGCCCATCTAGTGTGACCTCCTGTGGAGCGTAAAAGTTGCTTATGCAGGGGTAGATAGGCGGGGGTCCGTTACTTCGTGGTCGCTGATCAATGGCCATGAGAGATTGGCCGAACTTGTCGATGACGTTGAACTTGCGGAACCGGAACTGGCCGTGTGTAACGGGCTTGAAGGGACAGTGCTCACTGTCGGTGAAGTTGACCAGTGCGGCGTACGGGGTAAGCGCTGAGTTGCCGTCGATGAGCTGGAGTTTATCCTGTGTTAGGCCAGCGGGGTCGAATGTTGCGGCCGTGAGCACAGAGCTTGACTCTCCGTCTGGGCCGACGACTTTGTTTTCGGGCTTCAGATGGCTGCCCTCTGCTTGGGTGACGAGGCCGCTGGTGAAGCCGGATAGTGGTGATGAAAGATAAGAGAGCTCACCGAT
This sequence comes from Fusarium sp. NRRL 25303, assembly GCA_013396255.1. Taxonomy (NCBI): domain Eukaryota; kingdom Fungi; phylum Ascomycota; class Sordariomycetes; order Hypocreales; family Nectriaceae; genus Fusarium; species Fusarium sp. NRRL 25303. Next base: position 13,046 of record JAAOAY010000258.1, on the reverse strand, counting down.
GTTGGCGAGGAGATTCTCTCGATCCTCTTCTGGGAGAAATTCATCGAGGATGCTAGGTGGTGTATTTTGGAAGAGCTGCTTGATCTTGGCACCAAGAGCAAAGCTGGGCTGAGGCAGAATCAGGACTCGGCCAGATAAGACGCGGATGTCCTGCTTCTGATCGCCTGAGAGAGCATCCCAAAGTGGCGGAGGGGTCTCACTGTTGGATGGAACTGTAATGCCATATCTGACAAGCTTGTTCTCCGAGTGGCGAGCCGTGTGTTCATCCAGGCTCCAGAACTCAAACGGGACATGGGTGTATTCCACCTCCCACTCAGCGTAGAGAGGAAACCATGGCTGTCTATCGCCCCACTGATCACGCCAGCGCTTGTCGGTTGTCAGTTGATCATGGAATTGAGGGTAGAATTTGCCTTCAGCTGGTGAGCCAGGGTCGTTACCTCCAGGTCGGAGGGCATGAAACTCTGTGATCAGCGCTTTAGCAGCTGCTGTCAAAACAGCGGGCAGCTTGTCGTCGACTAGACCAATGATAGCGCTGAGATTGCTGGGTAGGCCTTGATCGCCTGTGATGGTCTGATATGGCGCCCGAATAGACAGGTTATCAAGATAGTCAAGCGCCCAGCCAGACGGGATACCACCAATAAGCACGGTAGGATCATTTCCGCCATAGAAAACAGGCTCACTTGTCGACTCGACCGTGGCCAAGAGGCTATTTCTTAACAGAGTGGTAACTTGCCCTTCAAGGGTTTTGATACGCGTCTGGAGGCCAGTTATACGGCTCGAGATCCGCCCAGCTTCAGCCTTGAACCATTCGTTCTGGTCATTGCCCTGGTTATCGCTCTGACCTAGATCACTTGCATATTTCCACCAGAGGGAAAACATGTCCCAGCGATACTGCAGCATGGCTCTGTTGCAAGAGTCCAGAAGTGCCTGAGTGAGATTCAACTCATTGATCCTCTGAATCGCTGCTGGTTCCGGTTCCTTGGGCTGATTTGTGCTCTTGTCATCAGCTTCAGCGAAGAAATATCGTGTACCACCTGGCGAACGATCATAGGACCAGTTGTAAACTGAGTCTTTGGCTTCTCTTTGACCCTCGACACCATCGTCACGGGCTTGCAGGAGAGATTCAAGAGCTAGAATATCTTCCTCCAGTTTAGCGACGTCGTCTGAATTGCCGCTGTTGTCTCCGCGTGCGTGACAGTACGCGAGCAATGCGTCCATTGGAGTTGTTCCAACCGCGACTGCAGCTTGTTTCTGGTCGCACAGACGATCATTGAAGCCATCGGCAGGGACTGTCTTGGGCTTGTTCTCATGGTCCCAGGCTACTTCGTACATGCAGCCGTGGCAAAGGATACGGATCTGACTCTTGAGATCCATCCATGGGTCAGGATTTGCTTGGTCTGTTCCTTGGAGGGTCATGAAGAACGACTGCAGGTTCTCTGCATGAGTGAACTCGGTACCCGCTTTCCAGAGTGGATCAACAGTGTCTTTCCAATGCCACCCGAGGACGTAGTAGCTTGCCTTGGCGTAGTCCAGATACGAAGGATCTGCCTTATCACCATATTCGAAGTTATCCAAGATGCTGAAAACGTTGGCATTGTGCATCTGGAAGTCAGCAAAGAGCTGATTTCCACTTCGAAGGAGACTGATATCTGGCGGTTCAACAGTGGGGTTTGGGTTCTCGGTCCACTCAGCAAGCGGTGTCTTGCGCCCGATGAAGACCTCAGCTTGCTCGTTGATGTTGACATCAGTGCCAGCATGGCCAAGCACAAAGGGCGCCACGTCAGTCTGCAGGTCTGCCTGGATGGGGATATCTTCCAAGGACCAGACATAATCGCTCTCAACGACCCAAGCCTCGTACTCGCGGTCCTTGAAAGCGTCTTTTGCGCTAGATGGCTGGATACTATCCAACTCAAGCTTTCTGATGACAATCCAGCGCGTTGGCGGCTGCAGAAAGTCGGGAGTTTGATGAGGAGCGTCAGCGGCCGTAGTGGAAGCGGCATCGAGACCTCGTCGCTTTCTCTCTGCTCTTTTTCTAGACTCTGGTACAGAGCCTGTTGAAGAGACTCCCGATCTGTAGAACCGGGGGAGGGTCCAGTGGACATAGACGCCATGACGATGGCGGAGCGGTTTGGGGTCCGGACGACCACCAAGGTCGGTCAAGCGTGAGTTGATAGACGCTGGGGCGGTGTTGTGCAGAGCAACGTGGTTCTGAACATCGCTTTGGAGCAGGAAGCTATCAAGTCTCAAGAAGGTGTAGTTTGGTTGCGTGATGGGACAGATGCGCGCGGTAGTATCTTGATCACTGCCCGTTCCGCATACAGCTGGATTGAGGACGAAGGCATCTAGTTGCATAGGCACTAGAGCGACGTCAAAGTCCTCTATGCCAGTTTCTTGACTCATGTTCATCGATTTGAGTAAGACGTTTTTGAGAAATAGCCAAGATTGAGTCTGTTGGCGGCAATGATGATACTGAGTAAGATTTGATGTTTCAACTACGGCGCATTGCACTGAAACTCGGAAGCGACAGAATCAGAGGCCAACTCAAATTACCTCATCAAACAGGCATACCGAAACGGGTGCCAGCTTCGCAAGTGCCGGTGGTTTCACATGGCTCTCACCAGACCTTGATGTCTCAGTGTCTCTCATCTTTTCTCCCCCTCTTTTCTCTCTCCGGGCCAAGACAATCCGGCCCGTGTCGGATGCACGACAGCGAATCTGGATTTTCCTGCATGCTTGTGTCACAACCCGTCCAGCAATCGAGATGTGGGGGTCCTTTTGACCAAACCTGAACATCGCATGCAGATGCAGATCAAACGGAGGTGCCGTGAGACACGGTGACAACAACTTGTACTCTTTTCACACCCCCCCAAAAAGAAGCTGCACAACTCCATGCATCGGCATGCATTTGACGCAATATCCCGATGGCAGTTGATCTTTGTCTAGCTGGAAATCGTATTCGGGAACATGTTTCTCAGGGTCTCTCATGGTCCCCGGTACTCAGAAGCGACCAGAATCTTAATTTCTTTGCTTTCTCCTACGTATCGGCCTATTCGCTACTTGTATTCTCACTTCTATCCTGCTTAACAACGCTATTCCTGCTATTGCAATACACGGGCCGTTACCAGTAGCCTCCTCTCTACTCAATCCCGATCCCCTGGGGTAGGAAGAGCAAGCACTCAACACCAAGTTCGTCCGGTCTTCAAGGCACAGAATCACCTTCTCTTAAATATTCTTTCTAGTTTGACGAGCAATATGACGGTGTCTTCAAATCCCAATGATGGTGATAGCCCGAGCAGAGTCTTGGGGCAATCCGACGCTGCAACCTACAGCATCTATGCCAGCTCTGCAGGCCAACGTCCTGGCGAGAATATCCAAGTCCTGGCAGCTGGAAGTAATCTAGACAAGTTCGTAGCTGGCTTGAACACCAGCAAAGTCATCATCTTATCAAAGACCCCAGACCCAACTGCCAGTTTCCATGACTCCGACGAGACCATAAAATGGTTCCAAAACATCGACGCTGGTGCCAGTGGCTCTGTCACTGTCGATGATTCAGCAGCAAAGAATATCGAAAGCTTCCAATTCTCCCTTTCCCAACCCTGGCCCCTTGAGTTCAGTTCTGCAAGCGATGTACTGCTCTTCACATTCGGCTCAACTGGTCTTCTGGGCAGCGATGAGACAGGATCCCGCATCGAAGCACCGGGCATTGATCCGACAGGCAACATGCTGATTTGCGGTCTCGACTTTGCCAATATGAAAGACATCACCGGCGTCACAGTGAAGGACGTCTTCAAGAATGCCAATAAAGAAGGCATGACAGACTTTATCCCTCTTGCGATCCTTGCCCTCGAAGTGACGCTGAAAAAGCCGCCCGCTGATGCAGAACCCATGAGAAACGCTTTCTGGTTCGTCCCATCAGCGGATAAGCGGCTTGAGACTCGTCTACAGTTCCAGCTCTCAGACTTCGAGGCATTGCAGGAACTATTCTCAATTGCACTCAACGGGCTGGTAATTGATAGCGCAGACGTCGTCTACAAAAGCAAGATGCAGTTGGCCGCCACGGAAAACGGCGAGATGCCTCTTTTCGATGGTCAAGTGACATTCAGTATCGAATGCTCTCTCAACAGCGCTGGGAGTACAGTCTCTATGCTCGCTGGCGTTGAATTTACCTCTACCACTATTGACTTTACCTTCATGTTCTTGTCCCCAGACCCTCTTGCTGGAATATTGCGATGGTTAGCTGGCCTTGCCGACGATGAAGAGGTTGAGACGGTCGTCAATAATATTCTTGGCAAGGAAGAAGGTGGCGAAAAGGTTCTACCTGCTGCGAACCTACGAAGACTGCGTATTGGGCTCGATACAAGAAAGGATCCGCAGAATCCTAGACTTGGTTCCTTTTCCTTTGATATTGAGGTCACTGCGAACTTTGGTCGTGGAGATAGCAACGATACCCCTGTCTTTCTGATCACGTACAATTGGAATCGGTCCATTGGTACTTATGGCACTCTGACTGGACAGTTGTGGAACAGTAAGTGATCCTGCATCATGGTTTCCGTGGACTTTGCTGACTGAAGCCATCTACAGACTTTGATACATCAGATGATCTTGACCTGGAACCAGAGGGAGAGAAATGGGCTATTCTCAAGCCCTTGACAGCCTCGCCTGCATCTTCCATCGACATCGCCACTCTGATCCCTGGCCAGACAGTGGCCGACATCCCTGACACTCTGCCTTCCCAGATAACTCTTGCATCCATTGAGTTATCCCAGGAATCCTTTTCCCTTCGCTGCCAAGCGACTGCAATCCCACCAACACCAGGCTCAGCCCCCCAACCCTACCTTGGAGAAGTCGTTCTCGCCACCTACTTCAGTTGGGGCAGAAGTTCAGTCTTCACCTTTGACGTTGGGATATCCGTCCTAATTGAACCTCCAGAGGACTCAGAGTTTGATCTCCCAGCTACATTCGTCGGAACCCTCGGCTACGACTCTTCCAACAAGTCTTGGGAGCTCACAGCTTCTATCACTGGATTGTATGCTGCTGTGCTAGCAGAGTTCTTCCACGATGATGAGAAAGACCACGTTGGACCGCTGATCAATTCCATTGCCATCAACACTCTGTCTGTGGTGTATACGTACGAGAGACAGAGCGGAAATAATGCTAAATCAACGGGAAGCACGTTTGCTATCTCTGGTGACTTAGTCATTGCGGAGTTGAGATTGAACCTCGACTTCAAATACACCTCAAGTGGTTTTACCTTCTCAGCGGCATTGAACCCAGCTGACAGGAATGCCACTATCGGAGACATCTTGACAGACCTCCTTGGTACTTCGTTTGATATACCGGACTTTGTATACGACACCCTGATAGTCGGTGACAATGAGGACGCGTTCCGCATTGATATCCAGAAGATGAAAGACGCTTCCAACGTTGAGTCATTCCAATTCCTCGCCAGTCTCAACATTGGACAACTCCAATTTCTTTTTTCCCAGCTCCACAGCACGAAATGGGGTCCCAGAGATCCTTCAAAAAGACTGTTCAAGGCAGCCATCAATGGCTTCGGCGACATGGAACTTGAGATTCCTCTCGTCGGCACATTGTACCAGCCACTTGATGAGCTGTACTTCCTCTTCGTCCAAGACCCCAAGCCGCCAAATCGACCTGGACAACTCACAGGACTTACTCGAGAGGATATCGGCCTCCTCAACAACGGCGTCTTGCAGAAGGATCAGCTGCTTGTTGCTGACAAGATCAAGGAGGCAAAACCAACAGACCTTTTGGTGCCCTCTGGATGTCACTTCGCTGTCATTATACGTAACGTCGCGAAGGGTGAGCGCGTGTGTCTACTAAGCTACGGTTTTATGAAGCCCCAGCCTTCGTCATCACAAGCACTCGTCTCTGGTGCTGAGGGAGAGGGGAGAAGACGCACTGAGGAGGAGATGGACGATGGAGGTCCTAGTGCCCAAGCACCATTCAAAAAAGACACAGGACCTATAGCTATCAGCAATGTCGGTCTAAAATACAAGGCCAAGACACTGTCGATAGGTTTTGACGCGACATTCCAGCTTGGCCCGATTGGCTTCTCTCTTCTTGGCTTCACGCTCAACACACGTTTCAAGAGCCTAGACGAGCTGCCAACAATCAGCGTCAACATTGACGGTTTGGCAGCGTCCTTTGATAGGCGTCCATTGACAATCGCCGGCATCATCGTCCACGGAAATGATGGCACCATGGATTACTACGCCGGCGGTCTTATCATCGGCTTCCGTCCCTACCAGTTCCAAGCTGCCGGCTTCTACGGAGTGATCACTCTCGCAGGCAGTAACAACAGTTTCCAGAGTGTCTTTGTATTTGCAAAGCTCAACGGCCCGCTCATGACCCTTGCCTTTGCTGAGATCAGCGGCATTTGCGGTGGCTTTGGGTACAACAGCAGCGTCCGCTTGCCTTCTGTAGACCAAGTGTCTGATTTCCCCTTCATCAATAGCGGTCGTCTCAGCAACAACGAGAATGCGATGGAGGTCCTCAAGGAGCTTGTCGACCCCTCCGCCGGAGGATGGTTCCAGCCGCTTGACAGCACCTATTGGGGTGCCTTTGGCATGAAACTCTCTGCATTCCGTATGCTAAGCGTCGATGCTGTGGTTGCAGTGCAGTTCGGTGACTCGGTGAAGCTGGGCATCTTCGCAGCAGCGACTTGTGACATTCCTTCATCCAATGCGCGACTTAAGCTTGCCCACGCTGAGTTGGGTATCGCCGCTGTCTTAGACTTTGACTATGGCTTCTTCAAGATTGAGGCGCAGCTATCACCTCGATCCTACATCCTCAGTCCTAACTGCCATCTGACTGGTGGCTTTGCTCTTTGCTACTGGTTCGATGCACCTCTGGCTGATAAGGCCAGAATTGGAGATTTTGTGTTCACCTTGGGCGGATACCATCAAGCGTTCCGCGTTCCTGTTGGCTACCCTAACCCCCCTCGGCTTGGTATTAGCTGGAACTTGGGTGGTGGCCTGTCAATCTCCGGAGAGGCATATTTTGCCATCACTACCAAGGCGTGCATGGCTGGTGGACGTCTCCATGCTGCGTTTAAAGCAGGACCTCTCTCAGCCTGGTTTGACGCCTTTGCCAATTTCCTTATTAATTACCGACCCTTTTACTTTGACATGTCAGCCGGTGTGTCTGTCGGAGTCGGTTTCAGCATCGACTTCTGGTTTATCCACATTCGTATCTCTGTCCAAATTGGTGCTGAGCTGTACCTCTGGGGTCCGCCTGTTGCTGGTCGCGTTCATGTTGACTTCTGGATTGTCGCTTTTGACATCAATTTCGGCGATCATCATCCTAAGATTGACCCTGTCAGCTTGTCCGAGTTTTACGAACTTGTTCTTCAGGATTCACCCGCATCCTCCTTTGCGTCTGCCACTTCTCTGATCACGGGCAAACAACAACAAGAAACCATTGCGGCGTCGACATTGAGTAGACCCAAGAATGAAGCACATAACTTCCTTGCTGAGTCTGGACTCCTCAACCCTGACGACCAACCAGAGCGTGGACAGGAAGACCCTTGGACTGTCCGTGCTGGCACATTTGTGTTTGTTGCGGAGTGCAAGATGGCCATAAGCACTGTTACAACAAGCGACAACGGTGCTCCAATTTTGCAGGGCAATGACGTCTTCAGCAAGCCAATGGGAATGACAACACCTATGACTTCGACCCTGCAAATCCAAGTCATTCATGAGGATGGAAGTAACCCCGAAGAGGATTGGCAATTTGAGAGATATACTCAGATGCTTCCGAGTGCTCTCTGGGAAAGATGTAAGTCCAGTGTACCACCTTCGGATCCGTAGCTAACCAATTACAGATGACCGCAGGACTGATCCACGCCAGAGTGGAAACAACGTCAATGATCTGCTCAATACCAACAACGGTAGCCCCTCTCTCATGACGGGCGTAAGGGTCACTGCACCTAAGCCAACCATGTCTCCTGACCCATTCCCAGCCTACAAGGTTGCAGATGCAGACCTCCAGGAGCTAACTGCCGAACGGAATTTCCCTGGTATGGTTATGGCTGAGGATGCATGGGCTCCAGTCAAGCCGAACGATGACATCAAGCAGAGATATGAAGACATTCATGATGCTTGGGTAAGTCCTGCGTTTGAGGAGAAAGGCCAGCAAGATTTTGTGGGTGCTTTGGCCCAGAGCCTGGGATGGAGCGATGTTGGTCAGTTGAAGAGCATCGCTGGAATTCCGGAGAGACTGAAGAAGGGTTTTATGAACATGTATGTCGCGTCTCCACTGTTGTCTGCCTGAGTTTATTCATGGCAAATTGCACGATTGAAATTGTTTAATGCTAGTAAGTAGTATTGAATTGAAACCTTTTCTATTTCTTATGCCCCCTGCACCATTGTGGTCTCAGTCTCAATGACTCAAAAACATTATTCAAATGTATCCAAAGCCTCATATACATCAAGCCATTTGGAGATTGAGTCGCGCGATCCGCGTCTTTAACTCAGCTCAGGTCTTGCAATGTAGGCCGAACGTAGAACGTGGTTGATCAAGGCGCTTCATGTCCAGTATGATGTTTGTACCCCTTTCTATCGTTTCTTTATTCCACCGAGACACTGCGTTTCGACCACACTATCATTGATAGACTTAATACCAGAGCTCCAGGGCTGCCTTGACAGTCATACCCAGGAGCACGACTGAACTTACAGCAAAGGTGGGGAAGCGCAGAAGCAGGTTGTTGTACGATACGTGAATGAGACTGTGGATAACTCTGAGGCCGACATATGTCCACGCCAAGCGCACTGTGACCTTGTCCTTGACATTCAACAGAGTGAGGGCTGCTACAGCGGCGTAGAACTGCGTAGGTTGCTCGAGCAGGTTGTTGTAGTTGTCGGCGGGCCACTGAACAAATGCCGGCAGCTTCTCTGCTTTCTGCTTCTTAGCAGTCTCTGGGTCGAAGGAGACGCCGTATTTGGAGAGCGCTGGAGTTCGGCGCCAATACAACAGGCCTTCCATTGCGAATGTCCAGGTACTGAGGCCGACGAGAGGACCAAGGAGAGGTAGCTGTTGAATAGAGGGAGACATGATTCGTGGTGGAGAGTTGTTTCGTAGTTGAGGGAGTTGTGATTGCTTCGGTATAGATATTCTGTGAATAGAGCTGTGAATCAATAACAACAGAGCTGAATTGATAGAGACTTATATAATTATCGCTTTGCTATGCGAATATAACCTGAAATGGTAAGTGCCACTTAAATCCGCTAAGTCCGTCATGTCCGTCAAGCTTAGTAAGTCTCTTCAAGAAATTTCGTACTGAAATTTATAATCAGATCCAATAACCCTAAATTCTGGTGTAAATATGGAACGATTTAATTGGGGCCTGATCCGCAAGCGAGTGTATGCCGAGAAGATGATTAGCGCAATTGTGGAAATCGCTAATGTCAGGCCAATGTCGATGCTCAAGCCAAACCTGCTTCTTAGTGGAACAAATCCTTGAGTCTCGCTATAGAGTTTGCCCGTCTTTTAATGACGCAACGACATCTTTTGGGCTCTATAGCGCTGATTTCCATCGAGGTGCAGACTCCGTGACCTATTGATAGCTTTCCGTGCATGGCATTAAATGTGCACCAGCCTACCATGCGTGCATGGTAATAAGCACCATGTGATCTATAACTGAAGATCTTGATGATGCTCCTAGTCATTCTATAATTCGATTTTGTGCTAAGCTGTATAAATATGTGTGTAATAAGACTTGCCAGACTGTTATATTCAAAGTTCCTTCAGTCAAAGTTAGGTGCCCTACTTGGCCCTGCCTTTTCCTTCTCTGCTGATGTTGTACTTCCGTGATGTTCTTTGGCTCCAAGCTCAAGGTCCTGGCTATGTAGAGACTCTCCTCTTCCTTGTATACTTCCAGTGCTATGTGCATGGGCTTCGCAGGGACCAAGGACATAAGCATCTTCTCCATGGACTGCATCATCTCCCAAGAGCAGTTGCTCCTCTGTCATTCTCAGTGGAATTCGCAGCACGTGCTTGATGAACAGCATGATGAGGCTGGTCCAGACAAGGTTCCAGCCGATGATGAAGCATGCCCCCGCCATCTGGTATCCAAGCTGCATACCGTTACCAGCGATGGCTCCTCCAGGGTTGGTCAGACCGAATGCTGCGCAACCATCCACGGTAGCCCAAAGACCTGTACCGAACCCTCCAACAACACCAGCCACCATGTGCGTGTGCATGACGCCAAGTGTGTCGTCGAAGTTGCGCTCCAGAAAGGTCATCTTCTTGGCCAGGATATTCATGGTAAACCACGGAACGGAGCCGGAACCAACACCAAGAAGGATGGCGCCCCAGCCAGCGACAACACCAGCCGCTGGTGTGATGGCAACAAGACCAGTGATCATTCCCTGAACAGCACCAATGACGGAAGGCTTCTTGAAGTATGCAATATCCAGACCAGTCCAGACAAGCAGCGAGACGGCAGTGCAAAGATTCGTGTTCAACACTGCGACTCCTGCGTCAGCAGAGGCTGCGTAAGGATCGCCGCCGTTGAAGCCGTTCCAACCAACCCAGAGAATGCCCGCACCGATAAGAACTGCCAGAATATTGCTTGGCCTGGCATCTGCACGATCACTGCTGAGTCGTGGTCCGATCCAGTAGCTACCGATAAACCCTGCTGTACCCGATGAGAGATGAATGACATATCCTCCAGAATAGTCGATCACTCCGAGCTTGAAGAGGAAACCTCCTCCCCAGATGGAATAAGCGCCGACGGTGTAGCATAGGGTCAACCACAGAGGAACATATATCATCCAGGCGTAAAAGTTCATTCGACCGAGAAAGGCTCCAGCAGTGATGACCAAGGTAATGGCGGCAAAGACGAATTGAAAGTAGACCATAGTAGCCATGGGGAATTGCTGACCAACACCGATGGAGGGGAGGTATGATTGCTTGAGCATCGTGTCAATGCCGAGGACATTCCCGGGTTTGGCAACGAATGGGAGCATATACTCTCCAAAAGAAGCCTTATAACCCCAGAGGACCCAGCAGAGTAGTACCGAGGCAAATGCGTATAGGGCCATGAAGGCGCTGTTGATGGCCCATTTTCGTTTCATGATTCCTGCATAGAGAACCAGGAGACCGGGGATCGATTGCAGCGCTACGAGAGAAGCAGCTGTAAGTTGCCAGGCATTATCACCTACGTGACGTCAGGCATGAATGAGGGATGGTTTCCAGCTTGGATATAGTTCAACCACTTACCACTTCCAACACCGGCTTTGGGGTCGGGCGTCCACCAGACAACGGACGATGCGGCTGCGGCAGCCGAAGCCGTGGTTGTTGCCATAGCTCACGGTATCAAGCACTGTACTGCGGACAAAGTGAACACAATGTGACTCAGGCGGAGTCCGATTGAAGAGTCTTCAGGTACCGGGAATAATCTTTGGTGTTCTGGCCGGTGTATATAATGGTGTCTTCAAGGAGTATTTATTCTGGTTCCAACTCGGGAACTTGAGCATGTCGATCAGACTCACTCCGTATTATCAGTTGCATTTAACGGCTTGATAGTGGGAATTTACGTAAATCGAAAATGATCAAGATTGTCGATAAGTACCCCCCAGAGAACGCAACGTGGATTTGTGCCGAGTTGCCGCACTTGTGTGCCAGGTAAAGCTTCGTAACTAGAACAAGGTTATCGCAGCATTCTGGTTGGCGACCGCGTTTTCGATCTTGAGCCGGAACAGTTGTCATGCTGATAAAGTTAAACTAAAGATTTACATCAGGTTGGGAAACAATTTAGAATTGTGACGAGGTACGGATATTCCACTAAATTTTGGAGCTCACTTATTGTATGACCAGATCCCAATATCAGACAGCTTCTGCAAGCCTTCGATAGATGATAAGATTGCCCATGGGGAAGTGTCTTGGCAAAAGCTTGTCCAACTCTAAATATAGATGCAGCTGTGGTGAATGTAAAATCGAACCAGTCGTCGTAAATTGCTCAACACCTACCCTATAAAGATATCTTATCTCGGCTTCCACGGCAGCAACATAGTGGCTTCAGGACAAGCTAGTCTCAATGTTGACAAAGCTGAGCCTATTGTGGCTTGTAAACTGATAAGATGAATCGAATGAGGGTTTAGGAGCCTGATAAGATACGGGATCAATATGGTGGATGGTATGTAGTCCGAAGGAGAGATAATCGGGCCAGTAAACAACCTTTGTCTTATCTGGCGCTAGTACAGACCTGGCTCTCCCAAGCCGATTTTGCCGAGCTACTACGAATACGTCATATAGTCTTTTGCTGAGTCGGGCAGTATAAAAGCGTCCGCGTAATCATAAAATGGTCTCATTAAAGCGAAGCCTCATGATGTGCGTAGCGATACATAGTCCTTAAATGACGAGGAGTGTAGTTACTGGAAACCTGGCAAGAGAGAACGCTAATGTGCGTTGAAACCAGTCGGAATGGCGTGATTCAATATGATATACAGGTTGTCAAGTGAACTGTAACCTACGTTACTGGGAGTAGAGGTGCAATATAATATGCTCGGACTGCTCAATTGGCGGACTAGTTCAACTTTATAAATAGTTAGCAATGACCTGTATCCTGGAATGTCCGTGGACGAACAGAATCCACTGAACGTGGTTCTAGAATAAATCAGAACGGTAGCGTGACCTAGCATTTTATCGACATTTTCAGGAATGTCACGCGATAATAAGATTTCGTTCTTTAGGATATATATGTCTCGATATATTTTAATCTCGGACTTTCTTTAGCTACTCTGACCTAATACCTGTCTTTAACATATCTTGCTCTATAGGGTTGAAGGCCCCTGTGAAGGCCGCTTAGTATTTCTTAAAAGAATTTAGAGGCAATTGAAGTTATGCTTAGCTTTTTAATAAGTATAGACATGTTAATGGCGATTAAGATGAATTGTTGCTAGATATATATTTCTAAAGATATTATACAGTATATATTTATTTTCCTAATTAGAAATAGCTTTTAAATATATTAACAGTCTTAAAAATAGCTACAAGTATTTAAAAGATAACATAAGGATTTA
>JAAOAY010000257.1:0-62199 GCA_013396255.1 Fusarium sp. NRRL 25303 | reverse complement strand
GGGTTGGGAAGGGATGGGATGTGAGTTCCAGCTCTGGATCTCAGCTTGATCCTCTGACGTCAAGATTTCGAGTTCACCCGCAGATGGTAGTTCATCTGGAGAGACTCTTAGGCGCTGTATCAACTGGCCCAGTTGTCGCAAGAGGCGAGCTATTTGCTGGGAGTCGATGAGACTCTTGTCATATCTGGCAATCATGGAAAGTCCATCACTGGCCATCTGGCAGTGGAGCAGCAGAGCGCGATTGGTGCAGGGCATGAAAAGCTCAGACTCTCCAGTCTTCTGGAGAATCTCACAAGAAGAGGATTGCTCATTGTCGCCCTCAGTGACTAACAGAACAGTCTGGAATCCGCATGCAGCAACGCCATCATCCCCAGTGGAAGAGATGCTGCGAAGACCGACATCTGAAAACTGGCGGATGGCATCATCGTTAGCATAAACTGCGCCGATGATATCTGAGAGAGACTGATCGGAGGCGCAGTGTACGCGGAAAGGCACAACGGTCCGTGTTGGATCATTTACCAACAGCTGGTGTTGCTCTGTCACCACGCCAAACAGAGCCTCTTGCGAGTGCGTGTAGCGTGACAAGAGAATGGCAAGCGCGGTTCGGCAGATAGCTAAACTGGGCCAAGTTGATTGAGCCGAGGCCGTGAAAGTGAAGTGATGTTCGGACTTTGCATTGGGGTAGGGAACAGCCAGCGGAGAAGTCAAGTGCGGAAACGCCGAAGCATTTAGATCACTCAAGTAATTCTTCCAATACTGAGTTGCAGGATGAAGACCCTCAGTTTCAGGAGTTTTGGACCCATCAGTAGGAGTCAACGACAGATCATCGTCCTCAGGGTCAGACGACTCAGGCGTGTAGGGTCTGTTGGAGACTTCATCATGCCCATGGGTGTAAGCTTTCAGAACTCGCTCAAGGATCCGTTCTTGAAAGGATGTATCCACGAGAGCATGGCTAAAAGTCCAGATGAGGAGCTTTCTCTTTCCAATAGGATCATCAAGAAGAACGAATCTGTTGCAGCGAGGTCCATAAGCCGCAGCAGCAGCTTCATCCTTCGTAACAGCATCTTTCTGATCAGCAGATGTACTAAACATCCATGAGAAGACAAAACTGTCTTTCAAGATGACCTGATACGTTTCTCCACTTGAGGAAGTAAAGGCACAGGTTCTCAGAGCAGGGGTTCGGTGGATGGTATCTTTCCAAGCAGCAGCCAACTTTGAGATGTCAATGTTATTGCTGATCTCATAAGCAACATGCCCAATGGAGCGTTGCTTTTCACTACCAGCGCAGTCGATGACATCTTGCTGGAACGCCGTGCTAGGGAGGATATTCTCGATTCTATCACGGCCTAGACCGAGAGAACAAGAGACTTCCTCGACAAGAGTGTCGGTGTGACTTGCATCGTCACTGCACAGTAACAAAGGCATGATTGGCGCACCACTCTTGGTGTTGAGTGATGTCATGTTGAATGTAAGAGAAGTGTTTGAAAATGAAGGATTGTCCGACTGTGTAACATGGGGGTTCGGGCAAGGCAATATGGTTGAATAGGCAATAAGAATCTCTCATCAAAGTCACAGCTCGTATAAGCTGATAGGATACAATGCTACTGCATCGTTGGGTGAGTCAATGTCAACTTTTCTGTATATACCTCACCTGCAGGAATGCAGCGCAGCATGCAGCAATTCTCGTGTTGGCACCATATCTAAACCAAAATTACGTGCTCCTTACCAAAGAGGCACATCATCATCCCAGCATGATTATCACATGTCTTAGACTCTCGATGCTTCCATCATGAGGTGTCATCAAAAGATCCTGCAAGGCATATTCTGTCTCAGCCAGCCTCACCCGCCGTCATTCTCAACAGCATCACGGCCTGCAAGTGATTTTCCAATCCTTCATATGATTCAGATCCTGATCCTTCAATTGGCCGGCTGCACTGATTGGCTACCGCGGGCTATTCTGCAGGGAGATTGATAGTCGGTGTTTGTGGCGCTGACCTGCATGAGTAGGTCTTACTCTCGGGTGAATCCTACAGCCCGCAGGAGGGGGCGGGAAAGACAGGCCAATCAGTCTGAGATTGCAATCTGCATGCAGAACTATCCCGTGTCTCGGTAGTACGCGGGTTAAGAGGCTATGCGAGCCGGGCAGTTGCCGGTAGTGGTCAATTGCCGGATTAAGTAGTCTGCTTAGCAGCTGAGAGGGTGATGCCTTGATGGAAGGTAAGCTGATAGGGGGCCAAGATGCTATTTACGCTTTGACTAATTAATTACAAATGGATTCACGAGAATAGTAACAGTAGCCTAAGATAACTCCAGCTGTCTTGTGGAGTAAGTCGCTCAATGCAAGTATCAGCTGTCAGGTCTATCAACCCAAAATAACACTCTCAGAAACACAGTTCATGCAGCGGACCAACTACCCACATAGTGCCCGGGCCAGATATCCAAGGATTATCCTTTCATATCCTGTATAGCAAATGCCCTCCTGTCTCTTCACTTCACTACCTCCAAAACAGAACAAGACCGTAAGCACATCACCCAACTACAAGTCGGAGTATTTGACCTGCACCCAATCTTTTTCTCAAACGCGTTACCATTAGCAAGCACCATGACATCCCAAGAACACCCAAACTGGCTCACGGCCCTCCTGGCCGACACAAGGCCGCCCCCAAAGCTGTTCGCCTGGTCTCCCGCCAACATCCAGCCAAAGCTAGATGAAGGCATTGACATGGGAAGCTCCAACAGCGATGAGGAGTACGACAACGATGCTTGTGTCTGTCAATCAACAGATTCCGATCAGCGTATCTACATCATTGGTCCTGGGAACATTGGTCGGCTTTACGCAACTCACATGGCTCGTCATCCCAATGCCCTTCCCATAACCCTCGTGGTTCATCGAAAAGAACTGTTATCACAGTGGGCCGCATGTGAAGGCGTCGGCCTCGCAGACCTAACAAGTGGCAAGCTCTTCCTCAACAAAGGCTTCACCGTTGAGTGGTGGACCGAAACAAGACCCCCTTACGGTCCTGTAAAAGAAGTTGCAGACGGGAAGAAACTTCACAATGTCTTCATCTCCACAAAAGCTGAAGCTGGATTAGCTGAGGCAGATCGCATTCGCCGATACCTGGGAAGATGCAGCTCCGTCGTCTTTGCTCAGAACGGCGTCTGCAAACTCTGGCCTCCCCACGGTCCTTTATACATCTCTCATCGATACCCAAGCGGTGATACTCCAACTTTCTCCGCCTGTGTCGTGAGTCATGGGGTTGCATCAGCCGGTCCTTTCCTGAGTGTCCATGCGGCTCCGGCTGACGCATACATCGGACCTGTGTTCTGGGCATCTGATCCCGAGTCGCCGTGGAGGCAACCATCGGATGACTTCTTTATCCGGCATATTGCTACGACGCCGCATGTCAACACGAAGCAAGTGTCTTCGGGTGAGATCTGGCTCCTTCAGCTGGAGAAGTTGGTCATGAATGCGGCGATCAATCCACTTACGGCTCTACTGCGCTGTAAAACGGGGGAATTGTTCACATCCTATGACTCTCATGATCCTTTGACACAGGTGATTGATAAGCTCCTGTGGCAAACAAGCGCTATTATCCAAGGTCTTATTGATCATGACAAGAGTCACAGTGTTATCACTTCCTACGCTGAACAGAGGTCGCAACCCAGTACGAGCTGCAGCGTCCTTAAGGTCCGAAAGAAGTTGATGGAGAGATTCTCACAACCCATCTTGAAGGCAAAGCTATATGCGTTTGGTCTCAAGATATTTGAACATCGCAGCTCTATGTTGCAGGATATAGAGGCTGGGAGGAAGACCGAGATACGGGACTTTAATGGTTGGATTGTAGACATGGCGTGTTTCTTGGGTACGGGCTTAGATGTTAGCGTGCACAGTGGGTTGACTGAGTTGATTGAGCGCTGTGAGAGATTGGATCAGGTGGAGCTAGGTAGAGCATTGCTGTAATACAGGGTAGATTAGGCCCAAACTACCGTAAAGATCTTAATATTATTACTTAACTTAATATTCAACACGCCTGATTAATTATGATTATTGTTTTAGAATCCCATAAGCGCTAATAACCATATTCTTATTTGACACTCCTTACTTACACTCTACTAGCAATAGTTTCCAACGAATTTTACATATTAGCACTGCCTCATCGTTGCGTTCAATACTTCGGCTTTCCCAAAATAAACAGTAAAGCACTGTTCAAATCCTCACCTAACATCAGCCAGGGATTACCTCGTATTCCCAATCGGGCATTATACGAGCGGCAATCGACATGTCATCCGCAGCTTAAACATGCATGTCACATCATACCCACACGCCAATCTGCGACCTGTCTTAAACAAAAGATGGGTCGTCAAATCTGCTGCCAGGGATAGCCACGGAGTAAAACGGAAAATCCCGATTGGGCTGCGAGTGAAGAATTTTGAGACAAGACAGTCGATCAATGACGACGGAAGCGCTCCGAGCCGTAATTCAACTTGCAGCAATTCTCCGCTGACCGGCATTAGCTGGCCTCAACTGTCAACGCCACTTCATACCTATCAACCCCCACGGAAAAGGATCAAGTGCATTTCTAGACATATGGTCTCATGTAAGAAAACGCTATTGTACTCCCCGCTGAGACAAGCGCCTGGCAAGTCTCTTTCCCGGCATTCCTTCCTTTGTTCTATGCAGTCATCACGCGACGCCCAGAAGAATCCCCCTCCCTTTCCTGCGCCGTGCTGACGCATGAGAAATCCCTCCATTATGTCTGAGTTACAGCGGGTCCTCGGACTCTGGGTGCAATCCGACGGGAAAATACGCGTGTCCGCGCGCCCGATCGAGGAACGGTATTTGTTGTTTCCCACATTTGCTTTGGGGGTAACGGTGAGTGAGAAGAGAGGCCTGACGCTTGCAAACTGTTTCTGTACCAATAATTTACTATGGGAAAACGAACAGCGGAGAATTCAGCGGCAAATGGGGATGGTGAGGAGAAGCATCCTGAGTTGGGTGTTGATGGACGTCCTGAGAGAGAGCCTACCTTTCAGGATTATATGGTATGACAACAACGAGTTCACCACTGAAACAGCTTGATGCAGAGAGTACTGATATCTTCTCTGTTATGTAGAGAGTCTTCAAGTATGCCTCCAAATGGGATCTTCTTGCATACACCGTTGGTGTAATTGCCTCGATTGGTGTCGGCATCACCTTGCCTTTGTTAAACATTGTTTTCGGCAAGTAAAGAAAACAATTCAAATATCGACACTTTACGCTAATGATTCGGTTGAACTCTAGGCCAATTCGCTAGCAAGTTCTCAGACTATGCTGGCACCGAAACACTGCCGGGCGACGAGTTCCGCTCAAAGCTTAGTGAACTTTGGTGAGTTTGACCTCCGATACGAAAACCAATTTTCGCTTGATGGCCGCTAATACCGAGCGCGATAGCCTATACCTGCTTGGTCTCTTCCTCGGTCGCCTTGTCCTGGGTTACATCAACAACGTAAGTATTCTGTTTCTGTGTTTCTGCTCCTCTGCTTACCCATTCTCAGTTCGCATTTCGCATGACCGGCGTGAGAATCACCTCCGCCATTCGTCAGGACTATTTCACGGCATTGTTCTCACAAAGCGTCCATGTACTGGACTCTATGCCTCCAGGATATGCAACCACTATCATCACGACTACCGGAAACACCCTGCAACTCGGAATCTCCGAGAAGTTGGGTGTTTTTGTGGAGTATAATGCCACCATGATCGCTTCAATCATCGTCGCCTTCATCTACAGCTGGCAGCTTTCCCTAGTGACATTCACTGCAGTTGTCTTTATCACTTTCAGCGTCAGTCTGGTGCTTCCCTACATCACCAAGGGCCAGACAAACCAGACCAAAGTATGTATCAATCATTAGATCCTGAGACATGATACTGACGAAAGGGTTAGTCCGAAGCTATAGCGATGTCTGTGGCTAGCGAGGCCATGAGCGGCATCCGAATGATTGTAGCTTATGGCGCCGAGTCACGAATTGGGGACAAGTATGGCAGATTCGTTGACGAAGCAAAGAAGCACGCTCAATTCGCTGGTCCATTCATCGCCCTGCAATATGGGCTTGTGTTCTTCAGCAGTTATGCGGCGTTTGGCCTCGCATTTTGGTACGGAACAAGGCTCTTGCTCGACGATAAGATCAATCAGCTCGGGGCAATCATTGTCGTCTTGTTCTCTGTCATGATGATCGTCACGGCAATGGAGCGAATCTCTACGCCGCTTCTAGCAGTCAGCAAAGCCACAGTCGCAGCTTGCGAGTTCTTCACCGTTATTGATGCACCGCGACCCGAACCTGGCCATCTCACCGATCCAGATGTGTCTGCGACGCAAGATATTATCTTGGAGGACGTCACTTTCGCTTACCCCAGTCGACCGCACGTCAAGATCCTCGATAATCTCAATCTGCGGATCGAAACAGGTAAGGTCACTGCGATTGTCGGCCCCTCTGGCTCAGGCAAGAGTACAATCGTTGGTCTTGTTGAGAGATGGTACAGTCTCAAAGACCAGTACGTCATCTCCAAACCAGTCGAGAAGCCGGCCGATAAGAAGAACACCGGCGACAAAGAGGAGGACGAGCAAGAGTTACAAGAGCTCTCGTTCGCAGGAGACGAGACTGGCCCACCAGTTGAGCTCCATGGCCGAATTTCTACGTCTGGCCACTCTCTTGATGACATCAACGTCAAATGGTGGCGATCGCAAATTGGACTTGTCCAGCAGGAGCCGTTCCTCTTCAATGACACCATCTACAGTAACGTTCTTAACGGCCTCATCGGTACAAAATGGGAGCATGAGCCTGAAGAGAAGAAGAGGGAGATGGTGCATGAGGCCTGCAAGGAGGCATTCGCAGATGAGTTCATTGAGAAGCTGCCAGAGGTACGTCAGATCACCCCTTGCTCTCCAGCTTGCACCCTGACACTACTGACATCTTCTAACTGCAGGGCTATAACACTGCCGTCGGCGAAGTCGGTATCAAACTCTCAGGCGGCCAACGCCAACGCATCGCCATTGCCCGGGCCATAATCCGCCGCCCGGCCATCCTTATCCTCGACGAAGCCACAAGCGCAATTGACGTCCGCGGCGAACGAATCGTACAAGCAGCACTCGACCGAGCCTCCAAGAACAGAACAACAATTGTAATCGCTCATCGCCTTTCTACTATCAAGAAGGCTGATCGGATCGTTGTTCTGCGACAAGGACAGGTTATCCAGTCTGGTACTCATAAAGGTCTTTTGACTGATGAGGCTGGTCTTTACTACAACCTTGTCAATGCCCAGGCACTGTCTCTGGGGGAGCAGAAGGAGGGGAATGAGGTGATTGCCAAGGAAGAGCGGCCGTCTTCTGTTCATGAAAAGGCACACACCGAATCCACCGTCGAAGACAAACCACTGGAGAAGAAACCCAAGAACAAAGGTCTCCTCTCTAGTTTCGGCCGCTTCTTCTATGAGACCAAATCCAACTGGTGGATGATGGCCCTAACCCTCTTCTTCTCCGCCTGCGCCGGCGCCGCCGTTCCCTTCCAAGCCTGGCTCTTCGCCAAAGTCATCATCGTCTTCGGCTACCTCCCCGACGAGTCCAAGGTCAGAAGCGAAAGTTCCTTCTGGTCGCTCATGTGGACTGTGCTCGCCATTTCCGCTGGTCTAGCTTACTGCGCTACCTTCTTCTTGTCGACGCGTACTGCAAGTACTATTCGTGCCAAGTACCAGAAGCAGTACTTCTTGTCCATCTTGCATCAGAAGGTTGCGTTCTTCGATCACGATGATCACTCTCAGGGCACAATGGCGGCGAGGAGCGCTGAGGATCCACGTCAGCTTGAGGAGCTGTTGGGGTCGAACATGGCAAGCGTGTTTATTGCGCTGTGGACTCTGATGGGTACTATTGCCATCGCACTAGCTTTTGCATGGAAGCTTGCCCTCGTGTCTCTTTGTGTAGTTGTCCCCATCCTTCTCGCCGCTGGGTATTGGCGAATGCGCTACGAGATCAAGTTCGAAGAGATGAACAACGCCGTGTTTGTCGACAGCTCCAAGTTCGCCTCTGAAGCAATTGGTGCATTCCGTACAGTAGCATCCTTCACTCTCGAAGTTGCTATCTGCGATCAGTTCCGTACTCTCAATAGCAATCATGTCAAGGACGCCTTCAAGAAGGCTCGTTGGGTGAGCCTGTTGTATGCCTTCTCCGATAGCGCGACCATCGGATGCCAGGCTATCGTACTGTACTACGGTGGCCGTCTCCTCCTCAGTGGCGAGTATGATCTGGAGAGTTTCTTCGTGTGCTTCATGTCTGTCTTGAATGCGGGCGAGACAACTGGACGCGCACTCAGCTTTGGACCCAACGTCGCTCAAGTACGTGCAGCTGCCAATCGTATCCTTGGTTTGAGGGACAGTCAGGTTAAGGATGGGCCTGAAGCTACTGGAGAGCAGTTCATTTCTCATGGTGATGGCATGAAAATTGAGCTAGAGAATATTTACTTCAAGTATCCCACTCGCGACGTGCCTGTCTTCGATGGACTCAGTCTTACGATTGAGAAGGGCCAATTTGCTGCTCTAGTTGGTGCGTCGGGAAGTGGAAAGAGTAGCATCGTCTCTCTTCTTGAAAGGTACTCAGACACCTGTTGAAATGTTTGTGATCAATGCTGATATGGCGCCGCTCATAACAGATTCTACGATCCTGATCACGGTCGCATCCTATGCAATGGCCAAGACATCGCCGCCAACAACGTCTACACTTACCGTCGCCATCTCTCGCTTGTTGCTCAAGAGTCAAGCTTATTCCAAGGTACACCAAACAGATCGCACTATCATAAATGACATAGCTGATGATCTTCCAGGCACGTTACGAGAGAACATCCTCCTCGGCGTCGAAGACATTGTCGACGAGGCGACTGTCCATCGTGTATGCAAAGAAGCATCCATCCACGAGTTCATCATGTCCCTCCCAGAAGGATATCAAACCCAAGTAGGCTCCCGCGGCGTGACCCTCTCAGGCGGCCAAAGACAGCGCGTCGCCATCGCCCGAGCATTGATGCGAAACCCTGATATCTTGCTCCTCGATGAAGCTACAAGTTCTCTCGACTCAGAGAGTGAGAAGCTGGTCCAAGAGGCCTTTGAGCGGGCTGGCAAAGGTCGTACTATGGTAGTTGTTGCTCATCGTCTTGCGACGGTGCAAAATGCCGATGTCATCTTTGTTCTTGGCGAGGGCAAGTTAATTGAGAAGGGGAGTCATCGCGAGTTACTGGCAGCTCGTGGTGTTTACTGGCAGATGGTAAGTCCTTTAGTGCCCTAGAACTTCAAGCCCTTGATTGAGCTGAGTGCTGATTTAAAAATAGTGTCAGAGCCAGGCTTTGGACAAGTAGAAGCCTGTTGAGTTTTAGTCATTTGCTGTCGAAGGGCATTCCCTTTTATCTTTTATTTATTGTAAAATACAGACATATGTGTTTAACTACATTATGCAAAAGCATTTTATGATGTAGCCCGGATATTAGCCATCGTTTCGCTTTGCGTCCTCAAACACTTTGATCTCTCTGAAGTCTCCACTGAGTTCACTCGTCGCATTTACGCCTTGATAAGATTCAACACCATCTATTGTCTATAAAACTACGCTAGGGACTCTCTATTTATCTTAAGACCAACATGTTTATTTCCGACACTCATGCAGTCGCTGTACTTCAAGAAAGCTCAAATACATCTATACTCAATCAAGGTCTTCGTCTTGATTGAGTATAATCGCTATGTTGCCCCAATCTCATAGATGAATGGGAACCATCGCTCCCCGCGCTGACAAATTGATAGGGCTGACAAATGACTCTACAGAACCAAGCTGCCACTACTCCGTAGAAACCACTGAGAAACGCCATGTTCCATGACGTACCATCGAGACCTGATTGGCTCTGATCTGATGCGATCTATGATTGATAAGATCGATCCGATGTTAGTTCCGCGGAACCTTAGAATGAACACGCCCGGTGCTTCCCATCTTCTCACGGGTCAACATCTGCGTAGTGATTGATAAGATGCTTGATAATGAGCAAATTTGGGCTCTTATTATGCATATACTTATTGAATACACATAGTCATATAAGACTGCTCAACGTCTGCTTCTCAATGATCAATTCATATCCCCATTTCATTTCATCTTACCTCAACACTTTCACAGCTATTCCAAACCAACAGCACTCTACAACAGCTCATAAACCACTTCAGTCATGGCCTCCAAGTCTCCCATCGTCCTTATTCTCGGCTCCGGCCCAAACATCGGCCAGTCCGTCGCCCGCAAGTTTGCTTCCAAAGGCTTCAGAGTCGCCATTGCTTCTCGATCCCAGAAGGAGGCAGACAGCACCGACAAACAGCTCAACATCAAGACTGATCTGACCAAGCCGCTCGAAGTTGCGGATGCCTTCGGCAAGGTGAAGACAACTTTCGGAACTCCAAGCGTTGTTGTTTACAATGGTAAGTGCTAAGTTCTAGCAAAAAATGAACACTACTTACGCGCCACAGCTAGCGCCGCTGCCTTTCCTCCAGCGGACGATCCGCTATCCGTCTCTTACACCGACTTCACCAACAACACCGCCATCAACATCCACAGCGCCTTCATCGCAGCCCAACAGGCAGTCTCTGGCTTCGCTCAGCTTCCAGAGTCAGCTGCACGCACCTTCATCTACACTGGAAACATTCTTAACGTCACAATCCTTCCCAAGTTCCTCGATGCAGGAGTTGGCAAGTCTGGCGCTGCTCATATGATGTGGGCTGCTGCGGATGCATATAAGGGTAAAGGCTACAAGTAAGTCGCCGAATATGAAGTTTAGTGCTGTTGGCTAACATTCTTAAGGTTCTACTACGCTGACGAGCGCAAACCTGATGGAGCGCCCAAGTACCGCGTTGATGGGGATGCACATGCTGATCTGTACTGGGAGCTATCCCAGGGTAAGGAGCAGGGACCCTGGATGCAGACTTTTGTCAAGGGAGAGGGATACAGAAAGTTCGACACACTCTATACTCCCATTGCCTAGGTGCACTGGAGAACAGACAGGGAGCGATTAGGGCTTCAGTTTGAGACTGGTCAATGTATTCATCATGGTTAAGCTAGCTCAGTAGTTACTCGTTGTTATCTGACTCAGTCGTTTCCTCCGCAACCATCAGTCCACCCGCCAGCACCTTTGACAACCTTGTTATTCTTAAGCATCTCGACCTCACAAAAACAGGCGTATTAAACGTGAGCTTCCACTCATACCCCTCTTCCGTCGGCTCATCGTAGTACTCAAAGTTCCAAGCCGTCGTTCCAAGTCCATAACATCCATTCATGCTCGGCCTCATGGTCTTCTGGCCA
The DNA here is from genome assembly GCA_013396255.1 of Fusarium sp. NRRL 25303. Classification (NCBI taxonomy): domain Eukaryota; kingdom Fungi; phylum Ascomycota; class Sordariomycetes; order Hypocreales; family Nectriaceae; genus Fusarium; species Fusarium sp. NRRL 25303. The sequence goes on along the minus strand of JAAOAY010000257.1, from coordinate 50,857 downwards.
AAGTCCCACGTAGAGAAGCCACCGCCCTCTATAGTATATGAACTGTGAGAAAAGTGGTACCATCCTTTGCAAGTTCCCTGAGCGTATTCTGGCGGTGGCCATGGTCTGTTGTATCGCGTTGGGCTGACTTCGTAGGTGTAGGCTCCGTCGTCGCGTATATATTTGCCTCCGGTCTTCCAGTTCAGCCTGCGATTGGTGTCGCAGTTGTGGATGAGCTTCTTGAAGGAGTCAATACACTGATTAACGTCATAGTCCGCGACATCATTGCTAAGTGAGATTCTGAACTCATGCTCATCGGGAGTGTCTTCGTCATAGATCTTGTAGTAGTCCCAGCCCTTCTCATGATCAGGTTGCTCGATATTTTTGCAATAGTCTTCATAGTGCTCATCAAGCCGATCAGCACTAGCGTAGATCTTCCAGTTGTCATCCGACCAGCATTTGAATTGGTCCTTGATCTCGCATGAACGGGAATCAATACCGAGTACCAAGGATCGAAGATCCATAGCCTCTGCCATTGCGAAGCTGGCCATCGTAATATGCCCATGTTCGTTTGGATGAAAGTTCTCTGCAATCTTGTCTGGAAGACCGATGCCCATGGTCCAGTCTCTTTTTTCGTCTGAAGGACAACCTGGTGGCTTGGGATCGCGACGCCCTAGCACCCTTCGTACAAGTTCAGGTGGGTTGGGGCTGTTGAAGAACTTGGAACTCCATATGCCCTCACGAGCTCGCTTCTTCTTGAGTTCGCCCCTAGAGTAGTCATAATAACCTGATTCGTCAAGTCCTCGCTTCTTCAGTTCGTCGCGTTCGCCAGGTGAAGGATTGGTAGGGGGCTTGATGAACTGCATCTCAGGCTGGTCCTTACTTGGATAGTCTCCATTGGCAGATGGAGAGCACATCTGTCCATCAATGCTTGCTTCAGAGACCCAAGGATTCCAGTCTGCGAAGCCGATCTTGTACTTGACCTCGTCATCATTGGAGATCTCATTGACTGCATCAGCAGTTGCTCTGTTGATCTTCTTGACGAGTGCGTTGAATCTGTGACGGCGCCCAATGGTCAATTTCTGGGGCCATTTTACTGGCTCTTCGAATTCTGTCTTGTCCCATGCTTCGTCCTCACAGTCGCTGTTCTCGGTGCTAAAGAACTCAGCGTAGCCTAGGACAACAACAATACCGTCTTCTTTCACCTTTTTGTTCAAGGCGTATAGAATCTCTTTCATGTTGCTCTTGATGATGGTCTCGACATTCTCTTCGGCGACTTGGAGAACAGCTTCACAAGCTTCGTCTTTGCCAGCAGAGAGGAGGATGCAATCCGATATGATACCGGACTGAAAGACTTTGGTCAGTTGTATGTCTCCTGAATCAGGGGGCTGGGTATCTAACCAAGCAGAGATCATTTCCGCCAGCCGTCAACATGACCATGTCGAGATCTCCTTCGATCTGTTGTGCTTGTTGGAAGATCTGACCAGCACGGTCCCCACTGCAAGCAGCATACTGGAAACTCTCGACTTGCGGCAACAGTCTGTTGATGATCATGGGATATGACATGTCATATCTGGAACAATACCAGTTCCCATGACCACTGAACTCGAGGTTGGGCAATGTAATGTTGAGGGTCTTTATCTTGACATCAACCTCTTCACCATCAAGGATGCTTCCTAATGGACGCCCAGAGCCGATTCCAGCGGTGTAGCTATCGCCAATGGCAGCCCATCTCCTGACCCAGGAAAAGTCGGATGGGTCATCATCGGCCCTCTTGGTGATTTTTGCGGGACGTGAAACGGAGTGAAGACGAGAGTGCCTTAGGTGGGGGATATGACCTTGAACAGTCGAGAAAAAAGTCAAGATGAAGAGGAAGATGGAGATATCCATGGTGATTATGTGGAATAAAGGGGGAGCAGTCGCCCAGCCTGGTGTCTTGTCCTTTGTGAAAATTAAGGAAGGGAAGCAGTGGGCGATGCTTTGGTGGCTTCTTTACGAGAGTGAATATGACCAAGGACTTTCTACGATATCATGACATGGTCACCTAGAGTGCCGGCGCAGGTACTCACTGCCTGCTTGTGAAACAAGGTTGCACTGTGCCATTCTGCAAAACCTTATGGCTCGTGGGTGTTATGTCTTGTTGGTTGATAAATCACGCACTCTCTAAATAGAACTAAGCAGACCACTGATCGCCATCATCACCATAAGCGCTGATACTGAAACGCGCACCAGCTTGTGGATGTACAACCAACAGCGGGTTTACTCCCCGGCTGCCCGGCCGTGACCGAGCTCTAGCCCTGCAGAACCTGTTTTGGTGATCCTTCGGTTGGTCCGGGGTAGTGGTCATGCCATCGCAACCAACTCCGCCCGACTCCACAAGCCCCTGCATTGATGAACGAGGCTCATTTAGATTAAGTGCCAAGAGGTCTCTTTTTAGAACCAACAACCAACATTTGAACACGAGAGAGAGCAAAAACTCTCACGGAGATTATGGGGGTCTTGGAGATTCCCACCTCAGTCTTTTCCAGTACATACATCTCACGGTTTTTAATGGGTTCTTTTGCAATTCCATGACTCTTTAGCTATACACCAAAATGTCTTTTCCATGTCGATTCGTGGCCGTTTGGTTTCTCTATACTTCAGTGGCCAAGGCCTTGGACCTCAACACCTTTTCAGGCCAAGCTCAAGTCCTTGGCCGTCAGCGCGAGATGATCCTAAACCAGCACCAAACCAATAGAACAGCACAACCTATGCGCATGATGGCAAACCCAGATGCGGACGATTCGGATGGGAAATGCACCAAAACGAAAGGCTGCAAGCTGGGTTGCTGCGGCCCTCTGTAAGTGGTATTGCGGCCCTCAAAACCTTCGAGACCGCTAAGAACAGCCCAGAAACAAGGAAGGGGTCGGCATCTGCGGTACTGGTCCAAAGTTCTGTGGCAAAGACTGCACTTCTGAGTGTAGCTACTAGTCAGAATGTGATCCAGGTGGTTGGGGTCTCAAATACTCCAATTTCACCACCTGTCCACTCAATGTCTGCTGTAGCGACTACGGTTTCTGCGGGACCTTGGCCAGCTATTGTAAAGGCAAGACAGTAGCGTCACCCAAGTGCGACAAAGCCAAGCACTCATCAGATAAGCGAACCATCGGATACTATGAGGGTTGGAACTACCAGAGGCCTTGCGGTAACATGGAGCCTGAAGCTATTCCCCTCGGGTATTACACGCACATCAACTTTGCGTTTGCCCTTGTCAACCCTAATACGTATCGACTTGACCCAATGGATAAAGGAACAGCTTCTCGCTACGGGAGGGTCTCTGCACTGAAGGAGAAGCAGCAGGATCTCGAGGTATGGATTGCCATTGGAGGGTGGGCCATGAACGATCCCGGAAAGTATCGAACTGTGTTCTCCGACTTGGCAAAATCGGAGAAGAAGCAGGACGCCTTTTTTGACTCGCTCATTACTTTTCTGCAGCGGTATGATTTTGATGGTGTTGACCTTGACTGGGAATAGTACGGCCACTGTATTAACTCGTCTCGGTGTCCCCTGCTAATATGTTCGGTAGCCCAGTCGCGGAAGACCGAGGTGGTGTTAAAGAGGACTTTGAGAACTACGTCAACCTTTTGGCTCGCCTGAGGAAGCGGTTAAATGCTTCCGGCCGCAAATACGGTCTGACACTGACTCTGGTATGTCCATTCTCTCAAATAATCACCGGACAGCGTTGACATTGTGACGGTAGCCCGCTTCTTACTGGTACCTTAAGGGATTCGACATCGTTAACATGGAGAAGTACCTCGACTGGTTTAACATCATGACATATGATATCCGTGAGTTTTATTGTCTTACTCGACTATAGATGACACTTACAGAACTGTAGATGGCGTTTGGGACGAGAACATCGAGTCCCTAGGCCCCTACGCACATGCACACACCAACCTGACCGAGATCCAGCAAGGTCTAGAGCTTCTGTGGAGAAACAACATCAACCCCGAGCGAGTCGTCATGGGACTAGGTTTTTATGGTCGAAGTTAGTCAACAAGCAACAGAAAAGCGACCGAAGCTGACTTTACGCAGGCTTTACCATGAAGAGCTCCAATTGCCTTGAGGCTGGCTGTGAGTTCAGTTCAGGTGCTAAAGGTGGTGAATGCACTGGGACCAAAGGTGTTCTGTCCGCAAGCGAGATTAATAAGATCATTAAAAACGGCGGCAAGATGAAGCTTGACAAGGAAGCTGCCGTCCAGATCGTGACTTGGGACTCAAATCAGTGGGTCTCATGGGATGATGCAAAGACTCTGAAGATGAAGCTTGACTATGCCAATGAGCGATGCCTTGGAGGGTAAGTGTTAAATTTATGTACACACAAGGCCATTGACTAATTGAACATGATAGGACCATGGTATGGGCGATTGATCTGGATGATGGAACACTCATTGAGGCTCTTGGGAAGGGAATCAAGAGAAAGAAGGCTCAGGTTAGCCCGCCTCAGAGGGATGTCACCTGTTTTGGAACTGGAAGTCTGGGTAAGATCAAGGATGAGTTGTGAGAGTACCAGCGTTGAGGAATTTTCTGCCTGGAAATGACATTCCAACACGTTTTCCTCAGTACGGATAGTCTTCAATAGTTACATTATCATGGCGGCTGTATACTGGTTCGATTCACCGAGTGTATGATGTCTTGTCTGGTAGTCAATTATGCACACCCGCTGTGGCGTGTACTATAACTGCCTGTGTAAGGCTGTTTTTATGATCTTGCCATATTTCACAACACTATCGTTTGAGCCCAACATCCCCAAGATCCACATAATGTTATCCATGAGTTGACTGAGAAGTGTAGTGTTAAAGTGCTTCATAAATAAGAAGTCATCTACACAGGGCCTAAGAAGCTGAATTGAAGAATCAAACTAATTTTAAGCTACATGTTGACTTGTCTCACGAAAGAAAGGATTATAGAGCCCGATTGCATCAAACTAACACATTCCCTGTTCCGTATCACCAGCTCTCAACGACATTTTACTCCGTACCTTCTTGATTAAGCCCTTGAACCTACTGCTTCCATCATTATGCAATCTGCTAATGCCAACATAATCTGTCCCATACAGCCATATCAACTTCTCAATATCCTGGTCAGACGGCCTTTCCCTAGTCGGGATGCGCTCTCCGTCAGGGAAAATCAACACCGGCAGACGCTCATCCTTAGCATCGTCGCTGGGATCACCAAAGATGACCTCCCCCTTCCCGCCAGCCCCACTAGGGTAAAGCATCAGAGACTTTTTGTCGAATGTGTCGTCAGGGTCCATGCCGCCTTTCCACGACGGCACCCAATCGAAGGCGCTGAATCCGTATTTTCCTGCCGTATCCTGAAGTCTGCATAGCTTATTGACTTCTATTTCAGGAAGCTCTTCTCGTGATTTGAGCCCTTGGTCCTCAGCCATCCTATCCAGTGCCTCTTCGTAGTCTTTGAGATTCTCGCAGTGATAATCCCCAGTCATAAGCTCAGTTCCTGTAAGATATGGGCCCCAATGTTCATCGGCAGTGCTCTGACCCCACCATTTGGGTACTTGGTGCTCATGCCACAGACCCCAAGCATGTCCAAGCTCATGTGCTGCATTGCTGGCTCTTTTCAGGTTTCCAACGTCCCGCTTATCGGAAAGATGCATGTTTGGGCCCTCGAAGTCCTCATCAAGTGGCCTCAAGCCAACTGTTGTACGAAGCACGCCTTGGTCGTTGTAGTGAATAAGTAAGCACTCCTTTCTGCGGGCTCTGCATTTGCTCAATGATAGCTTTTTGTACTTGAACCCCTTTACGATGAGCTGGTTCCAGAGACTCTTGGCATCTTCAAAGATTGTTTCAAGTTTTTCTTTGGCCTCATCGGTGCTGTATGCGTAGGAAATGGTCTTTTCAGGCCAGCGGTGAGCGCCAGCGTTGTCATGGTCATCGCTGGCCTTGAGTGAGACTGCTCTCTTCAACAGGGCACCATCGGTTCTTTTTAAAGTTGCATGAGATGCCTCCCATAGTTGGCTTCCTGCCTGGGCACAGCTGTAAAACAGTGGAAGCAGGAGGAAAATAGAGCAAAGATGCATATTGGAGGTGAAAGTAGTGCAGGATTGGAGAGACCGTCAGGTTTCTGGAATTAACAAAGCAACCGATATAGAGTAACAGTAGTAAGTGTCACTTGGTCAACAAGTTAAATAAAGAAAAGAAATTCAGCATCTCAGAAATCATTAGAAGGCGGGAACCTTGGACTACCGGAAGCCCAGCACAGAGTAATAAAACGGGACCATCACTGACGCAAGGAGCAAGGGTTAGAGGCTAAAGGGCCATATATCTCACGCTTCGTATTGACGCAACACCAGTTGCTGCAGGTCTTTACTCGCGGTTGCATTCAGACATGCCCACATGATCCATTGAGGCTTATGGTGCTCAAACTACGAACAGATGTTCCCTGAAAGGCTGCGCCTTATTACGCCAAGACTAAAAACTCAAAAATCACAGGCTGGAAACACAACCAACAGCAAGTATGGCGGCAAGTTCGCGCTATGGCTATGTGTGGTGAGCTGTGGCAAACCCGAGATTAGCAGTATGCCTTGCGAGTAACGTCTTTGGACCAACAAATGAAGTTAAAATGGGTCTGAAACGTGCTATGACGATCTTCCTGGCCGAGTCTAACACAAGGTCAAAAGGTGGCCTGTGCAGTTGTATCTGTTGGCTGCACGTTTTCAAACCCTTGCTGTCCCCTCTCAGAAGGCGCGGATATCCTTGTCCACAGAGACTCACTGTTAAGCATAAACACAGTAAGAATAAATAAATCGCTCAAAATAGTTTTGGATAGAAGGGTGACTTCGGGATGATCATCTGATAATGGGCCGCGAAGGCTGTGTCAACACAGGGCACCGTTGAGCTTCCCCACTGATGTCCGGTACCCGGGGTTTCCGATCACACAGGGACTCCTGGGCTGCCTGGCTCCATAAGCACATGAAGAGGGAGTATGTACTTACTCTGTTATCTTTAGACCCCAACCAACAACCAACAAATAACTCGGCGGGGTCGATGCAGGCAGCAGATCACGATGAGCATGCAACGTGTTGTTTGACATGACACTTGCAATTTCGGGGCGTAGTCTCAGCGTCACCCTCGTTTCATAATGCAAACTGCCAGCAACCTGTTGGTGATGCATCGGCTGTTCTTGGAACGATAAGTCAATGAGTCGCTCAGGATATCCTTTTGAGATTGCAAACCCCACTGGGTCGGATGGCGCGGTATGTTGTCTATTTCTGATGATCTTAGATAGCTCAATCACAAATACGTGCCAGGTCTCTAACTGCGCAATATTTTTGCAACCACCCACGCTATGATGCAGGCCCTCATTTTCTCCTTGTTCTTTTGCTGGTCTCTTTTTCCACCCGTGATTGCTCAGGACAGTAAGCCAGGTGCTCCAGTTCATCCGGGTCAGCCAGCCAACTGCGTCGCCTGGCATACTGTTAAGGAAGGCGACGACTGCGAGACTGTTCCCAGGAGCTACTATATCACCAAAGAAGAGTTCCTGGCTTGGAACCCTGCGGTCTCAACAGATTGTTTGACCAACTTCTGGTTGAAGTACGCCTACTGCGTTAAAATCGATGGCGCCACGGCTATCTACACTACTGCCAAATGCACCACTACAAGCAAGACTCGCATTTCAACTACCAATTCAGACAAGGATACCTCAGCTTCTGCCACTAAGGTATCTTCGACAAAGGCTATATCACCGACAATAACCTCAGGCCACAGAGTATCAGAAACTACTTCTGAGTCTGTCATCACGACTGCTCTAAACACCACGTACTCTGTTCGCAACCCCGTTTCAACGTGGAATATCACCACCCCTACGACAGATGTCACTTGGCCTCCCAAGGCTACACAGTCCGGGCAGCCTAAAGACTGCAACAAGTGGCATCTTGTTCGCGGTCGGCAAAGCTGCCGAGATGTTCTCAGTACGCATAGTTCTTTAATGAAGAAAGAGGACTTGTAAGTTTCTAGTTACATCTCCCTCGAGATCTTCCCACCTGACCTACTGCGTTTAGCTTTAAATGGAACCCTGAAGTCCACGAAGACTGTTCGGGTCTCTTTGTCGGCTACTGGTATTGTGTCGGGGTGAAGTCTAACTCATCCGGCAATCTTGAGTGGGAAACATCCACGCCACCTTTTACTCCTCCACCCGAACCAACGTCTCACAAGCCAACAAAGCTTACACCGGCCGGTTCAGACTTTACCCCGAAACCAACACATGGCCCTTTGCCCACAGACTGTGTCAACTATCATCAAGCAGAAGCTGATGAGAGCTGTCGCGATATCCTCAAGGCATACAACTATCTCTCTAAGGACCAGTTCTTCAAGTACAACCCAGTACTTGACAAGAACTGTGATGGTCTCTGGAAGGGTAACTGGTACTGCGTAAGTGTCAAGAGTGAGCTTCTGATGCCACCAACTGTCACAACAACCCCCAGTGAGGTTCCCAGCGGCAGCCCTAAGCACTGCAAAGCCTGGTACTACACTACTGGTGGAGAAACTTGCGACCAACTGGCGAGGATATTTGGAACGTTCAATGTCAAAGAATTCATCGCGATGAATCCATCAGTTCTAGATGACTGTGATGCTATTCAAGATAATACTTGGTACTGTGTCGCTGGCCCCGGTACTCCGACTACCAGAACCGCGGACGTGACAACGTCGACTCCACCCACAACATCGATTCCAACCCAATCGAGCGTATCGTCTGATTGCAAAGAGTACTGGCTTGTCTCGGAGAAAGATACTTGCAAGTCTATTCGGCGAGCCAACAGCATCTCACTGGAAAAGCTCCTGACCTGGAATCCAGCTTTGGGCAGTACATGTAGTGGGCTGGAGCCCGATTCTTATGTTTGTGTGGGTGTGAGGGTATGGTAGTGTTCAGAAGTTAATCCCTTTCGATGGGTCTAGAGATTTTCAGCCGACGGGGAAGATGTGATTAATGAATATTGTGTCAAACCGGTTCGATTTATATTGTCTGGGAACATTTACATCTATAGTTGTTCTGCGTAATGAAGATCTTCTGATAGGAGTCCGCGTGATTATTCATCACAAGTTTAACGTTCGCAGGTCTGGGATATCAATGGCACACGGAAATCTGCTGCCTCATATGCTATAATAAGGATGTTGCACAATGACATCGATTGTGAATAATAACAATATTGCCAGTTCCTTTCTTGACATATTTTCCCTTATGAATATTTATGTCCTATTTGCAACGACCGCGCTCCTGTGTCATCTATCGTGGAAGTGAGACTAGCCCTGCCGCTTCTTGGCCAACAAGTCAAGTGACGCGCCAATCGTATATAAAAGGCGCAGGCCCCTCCCTTGTTTCCCCCTCTTCATCTCACAACCAACATCACACCGTTGAACCCTTCATTTCCTCACCATGCATCGCCGTTTCAAAGCATGGATGGACTCCAAACGGCATGGTCGCCAGCGCAGTCCCCAAGACCCCGAAATGCCATTTCTCCCAAATCCGCGATTGTACGCTTTGACACCATCGCCATCGCAAGAGCAAATCACAAACCTTGCAGAAGCAGTTCCCTTCTTCAGGTTGCCGCTCGAAATCAGACGAAAGATTTTGATCCATGCATTTGGCAACCGTACAGTTCACATTGACCTCGTTTTAACTCATCCGTTGCGTGAACCGATCAATGATGAACGATCTGCTTACAGATCCACAAAGCCTTCAAAACGGTTTCATCACGACGCTATGCATCTTTATCCGTACACCAAAGATAATCTGGGTCTGGACACAAATCAACCCAGATACTGGCAGTGGAGAGGCTGTGTATGTCATCGCCTGCCACATCCTCGTTTCAAGACTACTGTGGATTTCCATAATATCGTCAAGCCTGCCGATGATAGATGTTGTGAAGGATGGGCGGCCTATTGTGCCATGTGGACTAAACAGACTGACAAGCCTGACTCTTGCTGGATCGGAGCCATGGGCTGGCTCTTGACCTGTCGTCAAGCGTAAGCGTTCCGGTGTTTCGTCTTCATCTTGATCTTATACTGACTATCCTGTCTTTCAGATACGTCGAAGGGACTGAGGTCCTGTATGGAACAAACGTAATCCACATATCAAGCAAGCATCTTCTCAATGACATCACCACGTTACTTCCTCAACGAAGTCTAACGATGATAACCTCGCTCGAGACTGTGCTCCAGCTTGATACTCATGAGCACCAAGGCAAAGCAGTCCCAAACCAACCTCAATTGGAAATAGGCCTCCATATTCTGGATAAACACTTTCCTCAACTGCTAAGTCTGCACCTCGGCATCCGGCTCGACAATCCCCCCTTGGAGGGGCCTCGGTATGAGGTCAATAGAAAGCCTGTGTATCTTTCAGACATGCTCCGATCAATCGATGCGTTCGTCAAACGTCGTAGCGATCTGCCCGAGTTTGGCCAGTTCCGAGACATCTTCTTATTATCCATTCCAGAATCCGCTTATAAAGCTCTTCGAGGAAAGGTTCAAGACAACGATCGATATTACATGAGGAAGAGTGGTTCTCAAGTTTGGCGTCACTTATCACCTGAGCCATTTATGTTAGACGGTCAAGGTGAGATAATAAATTCAACCCCAGAAGAAGGCTACTGGATTTGGGGAGACTATGAAGATAGGTATGAGTTGGACAGCAGGCCGGTGACCATGGTTAGCTGCTTTGGTTCATCGGGTATTCCCAGTGCATAGATAGCTAAATCGATACTGTCTTACCCCACTTACTGCCCGTAATATCTTCTCTACCATTTTCTCATGCGCTATACACATAACACGTAAAGCGTCACTAATATTAACTTTGAAACCATGAGGCGACGGTTCATGGCGTGGTATGTCGCCAAACGCGAGAATCATAGAGATATACCCGACCCTCCACGTCTTCCAGATCCGCGACCACACATTTTGACGCCATCACCTTCAAGGGAAGCCTTGTCTCAATCACGTCATGCCGCATCCTTTTTCCAGATACTTCCATATGAGATCCGAAGGCAGATCCTAATTGAGGCATTTGGCGACCGCACAATTCACATGGACCTCACATACAACCACCCACCAATGTCAGGGAACAAGAAAACACACGCCGTGATTCAGGAATGGTGGTCAGGCCTGGACAAGAGCCAACCGAAGTCTTGGTCTTGGAGAGGCTGCACGTGTCATCGCAAACCTCCGCCTTGGCACCCAGCTATCGCGACAGAGTCCTATAGCTCGAGAGCAGTCGATAAGGATAGGTGTTGCGTGGGGATCGCACACTGCTGTGACATGTGGAAGAAGAACGGTGAAGAACTCTATGGGTGTTGGATCGGCGCTCTTGGATGGCTTCAAACGTGCCGACAGGCGTAAGTATCCATTCAAAAGGTCCATCGGCTCATGTTCACCATTGATCCGTCAGCTACACGGAGGGCATCAATGTCTTGTACAGCACAAACACTATACATATCTCGAGCGCAATCTTGCTGATCAACCTCCCTGAATATATCCTCCCACAAAGATTATCAGCTGTAACATCACTGGAAATTATCTGGTCTGTTGAAACTGACGTCTGTAAAGGCAAGGATATCCCACGCGAAATGGACCTAAAGGCAATCCTTCTGATTCTCGACAATCACTTCCCTACCCTCAAGAGACTCAACCTGGCCTTGAAGCTTGGTCTGTCTAAAGGTGGAGAAACGGAGTTTGGACACATTTTTGCAATCCTCGACGACTTTTTCAGCCGCCACACCTCTGATCGCATGCAAGAACCTTTCGCCGTCTCAATCTCGTACGCTGCGTACGTTGAATTGCGGCACGAGATAACCCGCGCCCAAGGGCATAAAGGAGACATTTTTCACTGGCAGATATGGCGCTCCTTTGATGGCGAATACGTTCTTCCGCAGAAACCATGGACTGGGGCATATCTAGAAAATACTCCTGGAGCAAGATTCAACAATGGGTATTGGATTTATTCTGGCGAGATCAATACTCACATTGAAGGGGCCGGAAGCAGGACTCAAAGGCATAGATTAAATGAAGGCTAAGGTTAGTGTCTCTAGATCATAAACCAACGTCCCTATTCAATCAGTACAAGTGCTTATCATAAATCCTTGTTACACGAGTTGAGGAGTGCACCCTATCTTGTATTCGTTACAGTAAGGAGATCCACTGCAGTGTACCCTATGTTGTAATCTGGCTGCGGCAGGTTAAGCTAGTGCAGTTCTATCATCGGTCAGATTATTAATCATACCAACTTGACATAATTTCACCGATACTATATTATTTAGATAGATTTAAACCAGAAATATATTAATCCGTCTTCGCTTCTTTTCTGCGACTCTTCACTCTTCGTTACTTGCCTAGCTTATTGCACCGTACCATATAACAGATCTGTCAGAAAACAGCCACGATGGCCCCCCTCTATCATTACTCTTTCTCTCATATCTCCAAGACCGATTCAGTCGCTCAATCCGTAATTCAATACCGCGACCTCCGTCTCAAAGCGCTCAAGGCTTCTCCAGAGTCCTTTTCTTCCACATACGAAATCGAGTCTCAATTCAGAGAGACACAGTGGATGGATCGCCTCCTCCAAGACGACAGAGAGAACTTCGTCTGCGTCGCAACCCCAGTCAACCCTGGCACTTCTTCGACGGCGCAATGGGTAGGACAAGTGACACTGAGAGGCCCAGTCAGCAGAACAGACTTCACCCTTCCCGAAATTTCTGGTCAGCCAATGCCCGGCAAGGACGACGAAGAAGATCGCTGGCAGATGCTCAGCCTGTTCATTCTGCCCGAACATCAAGGACGAAAATTAGGGCAAGGTCTATGTCGGGAGGTCATTAAACACTTGCAAGAAACTCAACAAAAAGCAATAACTGTGGTGAGATTGATGGTCAAGCCTCAAAATACCGCTACAGTTCATTTGTATGAGAAGCTTGGTTTTGAAACCGTCGGGAAATGCACATTGGCTGAGGCTCTTGTAGCGAATGGAGATGGCCATCTGCTCCCCGAAGATACTACAGACGCCAGGTACTCTACTCGATCAGGCCTGATTATGATCTACACTATCTCAGAATTGAGACAAGTTATGACGGAGTGCTAAGTAGTTGGCCGGACCTTGAGACTTGGTACCTAATTTATTTGTAGAAGTATTCTGCTCGATAAATATAGTAATAGAAGAATATTCTCATAACTTAACACTGCTATATAGGGAAAAAATCATTATCTACAGTTTCGTTTTAGCCTTCGGAGGATGCTCCTCTTCCCACTTCCGCAGAAGTGCCGTTGCCGTTTCAACCTTGCGGGTAAATCCTTCATACAACTTGGCCCAACCATCGCTCACAGTCCTGATATCAATTGGTCGGCCAGTTTTCGCATTGATATATGTAATTGATCCCGTAACCTGTGCCACCACTGCCTGCTGCTGTAAAGAAAACAGGACTGTTGTACCAATATTATGGTTCGGTGTGAACTTTTCTTCACGATTGGCCACAATGAGCTACACCACAATGAGATCCGATCTTCACGTCGCATATGATTTGATTTGACTTACCGAGTCGGGATATCGAACTTGTCTCTTCAATAATATCTCGTACTTGTGCACAACGGGGATGACAGTCTTGCCCTTGATCATATCCTCGTATTCCTGCTTAGATAGGAACTCGTCATAGCTTTCCATGACGCGCTGCCAGCAGATACCGAAGAAATGCAGATACTGTGAGTGCGCGACATGCCCAAACGGGTCTTGATCTTCTGCCCAGGTCACACCGCGTTCAACCATAGTCTTGGCTTCAAATCCCTGTGCTTCAAGAATTGTTAATGCTTTTGCGCGAAGTTTCGCGTACGGATCATCTTGATTGGATAGTTGGGAAGATTTCGGAGCGCCTGAGCGATGGTAAGGCGAGAAGTAGTCAGTTGCCTTGAGAGGCGCGAAAGTCTTGTCTGGTCCCGGCATGGTCGGAAGTCCGTGTTATGCGTTATTTGCTACGAATAATAAATGGTGAGGGGCAGCCGGCACTTTTATAGAGAAGGGCACTCACTCTTTGGGTGAAATATACGGCTAATTAAAAGTGGTAATCTCCAGGTACTTGCTACTTGTCATTGCAATGTTATGAACCTAATATTCCAGTCAAGACCACTCGGAATCCCGATCCTTCTATCCGCAAACTTTCGAGCCAAGACAGCTTCAACCAATGATGGATCGCCATTTATATTTTGGTTACATTGGATGCCCATCCAAGGAGCGGGGAAGCGTCAGGTTTTGCTCCATCCGGTATGTGACATAACGGCCAAGCAGAAATCCATGGTCCTATTCATTAATCTGTCGAAATTGGCCCCCAATGATAAGGTAGCTATAATACCCTGCGGCACATACAAAGTTGGGGGCCATCCGAAACAACCGCAGTTGGTATCCAAGTGTGACAATTACATGTGATATACCTTTTGTCTCTTGTATTTCAGGCCAAAATGATGACAAAGGCCATTCGAGTCCGCAGTTCAAAAGGTCTCAGAATCAATCCGCCGCCATCATTCCTCATATAAACCAATCTATTTCCGGCATTCAGGCCTTCCTCCAACCACTTCGGTTTATGCTAAGGAAGCGTAGCATACTCGAGGAGTTCGACAAGGTGAACACTGGGAAGCTCAACAATGGCAATGTCAACCTCGGCTTGACCATGTCCGACCCTCGTCGGTATTGGCCGTGATAAATGGTCGGCTTGCTGAAGGGACAAGGTCAGGAGGTCGTGAAAGAGAAACGTGGTGCGGTTGACAGATCCAACAGTAATACCTGTATGAGGCGCGCCTGAAACTCGGATGGCTGGTGATGTTTCTCTCAAAGTCCATAGCAGTGAGAATATCGTCACAAACATCTACAAAAGATCCTCAATCTAGATTCATGCTAAGTGACGATTTATTGATATGAACTTTTTTCTGTTCCATCCAGTTCCTCAATCATGCAGCCCAGTCAGAGAATATAGCATCTTAATAGGGCTTGCAATAACTTAAAAAAAAATAATAAAAAAAAAGCTAGCCGTTGATGAACCTTATAAAAATTCATGGTACTATTGAATAACAGTGGTTGTTATTGTGTGTCTAACTAGTGGCTCAGTGCCAACCGACGTCATAGATCCTATCATTCCAGCTCCAGATCCATTCGCTAGCAGCCAACCCATCACATTTCAAGCTCAACATCAATATTACTACCCCAGAGCTTTATTTGAATGGCACCAGCCATCACAATCAATACTCTCTGTCACTAATACCCATGCCTCACAGACCAGAAATGGCGGCATCACGATCAAAAGCCAAGCCTTTGATGGACACAATATCCGAAGCCCACCGCATGTCCTACCGCATCGGCCGCGGCGAACAAGGCGTCCTCACCTTTGAACCCTACAAATCCGACATTCTTCCCTTCTGGCGCTTCCGCACAGTCCCCATCGCGCGAAAAAGCGCCGAGGACCTATGGACCAAGTTTAACGAGTTTAAAGACCAGCGCGATTTTGTGGGGATGGACATGACGCGTAAATTCATCCAGATGGGAATGACGCGTGCAAAGCGATATGCGAATCATGCTGGGGGACGGAAGTATAAGAAAGGCACAAGGGAAGAATTACCAAAGAGTGATGAGCATCCTGATAAGGATGATAAGCTGAGGGCGAGCTTGATCTTTAGGGGATATTGGGAGAGGTGTAAGGAGGATGAGGAGTATCAGAATCTCAAGGAAGAGTTTTTGACGAAACAGAAGGACTGGAAGGATTCCTGAGGAACAGTAATTTGACTGTTTCTTGTAAACCGTCCGGAAACGGTCCGTCAGTATTCAGCGCACTCTCTCATCTTCATTGTCTCTGTCAAGGTCCTTAGTAACTGCGCACTTCGTTTGACCCAACCATTCAATCGCAACACCATCACAAAGAGTAGCATTCAGAACCTGCGTGATAGCATCACTGAGTGCATCACCCTCATTCATATCCCATTCCAACGGCCACTCCTCTCCTCTAGCTGCATACCTCTCCCAGTGTGGCTGCTGAAGCTTTGCCTTCTCGACCGCAGCCTCAAGTCTCTCGGGGAGCTTGTTGCCCGGAAAGCCGTTGGCGAACCATATGATATGCCGTTCAAGAAGCTTTGCAGGATCACTTTTGACGGAGAATCTTGAGTTCCGGTGTCTGAAGGCCGCGCTTCTTGGCTTGGCCTTGGCTGGGGTTGTAGCCTGTTCCGGTGTGTTTGATGGCATCTCTTGGTGGTACTTGTTAGCAGGACTAGTCTGGTTGGTTGAGATTTGTTTGATGGTATTGGTATCAGCGTTATGGATTTCTGTGTTTGCATTTATTTAAAGAAGACTGATTATTGGAGGCCTTGGTGCGTTAGAAATATGTCTCTGTGACTATAAGTCGACTGTTCTTCTTGAAGCCTTGTCCTGGTGGTTGTTCTTTGTCGCTTTTCACAGGCTTTACTTCTGTCCTACATGTCTCGGGGAATTTCCATACTTGTTCATCCCTAGACGGTTATCAATTTGTTTCATCTTCCTAGTGTCATTAGTTCAGCCTTCGATCACAATTTATTGACATTGTCTGGATCTCGTGTTCCTGTCTGCGTAGGTCGCCTCTCCTCATAACTGACATAGCTACTAGGTGGTCATACTGCACCCTGAATGGAGGTTACATCGTGCTTACACTGTCCTATTTACATAATTCTATTAATAATAATATTGTCTCGGGCCTGAATTGCACCAGTTTTTGCTTCGCCAAAAGCCCATTGCCTCTAGGTTAAGAGGGTTGACTGCCGATAAGCTTATCCCGATTTGGCATGCTTTGCGGGGAAGCCCTAACAATAACCCGTGCAAAGTTATGCAAATCCACTACAGCCAATAAAGACGCGTATCTCAACCACGACAACCTTATGCTCATTCCAGCCAGCGCATAAATAACTCACAACAAGCCTAACAAATTCCAGTCCGCCCGATCATCCAGCGCGAGTCCCGACAAGGCATCCATCGCCGACAATCCGTGATCAACTCCCTGTAAGATCACGGCACATTTCATGCTAAGTTTTCAGCTCTGCCAGAATTGCGGGGATGATCGCTGCTCTCAATCAGCCTTATGCCCTCCGATGGAACCTGGCTTGACTTTATCGGGATTAAAGTGAGCATGGTGAGACAGTCAATAAGCGATTAACTGCCTTTGCGAGTTAGCTAAGGCCATAAGTGGCTTGCAGCTAGGCATTAAAGACTAAGACGGTGAAATTTTGGACCGTTGATTGATGGCGGTGTGCTGCATTATAAGAGGCAGATGTCGCTCCAGCTAAAGGTGCTGCTCATCATTCTGCACAGTCAGATTAAGCTTAATTCCAATTCATTATGAAGTTCAGCACCATCCTCCTCGTTCTTGCCCCTCTTGTCTCAGCAGCTGCTTCGAAAGAGGCCGCTGCTGGCCTTCCCGACCTTGCCTCGGCCAGTGAGAAGGGCCATGATCTCTCATCTCATGGTGAGGGGCTTCAGCTAGCTGCCAAGGTCTGCCCAGCCAAGTTCCCCCGAAAGTGCTCCCTCGGAAACTTCTGCTGCCGAACCCTCAAGTGCTGTAAGAAGGAGTGCTGTCAGAACTCGGCGAGATACTGCAGCAATGGCCGTTGCTATAAATAGATAGCGAGACAATAAGACATAAAGTAAGTTCAAGGCAAGCTTTTAGTATGAACAGGTACTTACCAATTGTAGCATGCATGATACAACAATGGATGGATTTGGAAAGGTTCAACGGTTGGAAAGGATGCCCTACACACTGGGATTCAGCACATTGGAAAGGAACTTCGACATGATCAAGGTAGCATAAGAATGAATGAATGAGCTTTTATCTCAAAAGTCACGATGCATCATAACCCATCTTGTGCCCTTCCCCTTGACCCTATACATCCACCTAAGTCAAAACCACATCTGGCTGAGGATCATTTGGCCTGTCCCAAGGAAACCCATTCCTAAACAGAAGTTCTTCCTTCGACTTCTCCGTAGACATAACCACCACGCACGAGCATTCGCTGACATTCATGCTGATAATCCGATAAATGCCTCGCGCTATATGTTTTGTCACCTGGGTTACCGCATGATGGACATGTTCGTTAGTGCCTGTTCGAAGGATGGTGAAGTTGGAGTCCCCGTTGATGTTGATAAAGGTTACATCCACTCTGTTGATAATTGTGCCGAACTCTGGTGCTGGCGGTGGCCATGAACTGGGGTTGGTGGAAGGGTCAACGGTATAATGGACTGCGGGTTGATAAGCCATAATAGGTGATTGCAAAGTGTAATGGTCGTTGCGGCTCTTTTGAAAGAAAATATTCGAGTTTAAGTTCTGAAAAAGTTCGACTGTGAGAATTAACATGTATTTATACATCATTGCACTATAGCGATTATTATCCTAGTCTTTTGCCTTATCTTGCTGTTGATACCCTCTGTTGGTCGTTGTTCCGTCTCATCAAAAGTTCCACTACGCCTCTTGCATTCCCTGTCCATTTAGAAGCCCTCGTGATATCATGTAGTGCAACCAACACCGCAAGGTGCACACTCTTAGGCAGCCGAACACTACAAGTAGCCTTCCGAGAGCTGATCAAAAAAACATTTGGTAGAATGAAATACTTCCAGCTCTGAATAACGAAGCTCCTGCATCCTTAGTCAGTGTAAGTTGTAGCGAGCTGAAACGAAAGATCCAGGTTAATGATTCTTATCTTATCCTTATCTTATCGCATCGCCATTTGTCCATGCGACTTTCAGCCAGCCATGGTCACGCACAGCCTGTCGATCACTAACATGATTGGACGCGCCAGAAGCGTGTCCTCTAATAATTGGCGATTTGCCAAGTACTCCCCCCGCCTGAAAGATTGCGTATTTCCGATTAAATACAGGGTAGTCGCTGGCATTTCTGAGAGAAACATTCTTGGCGTTGTTTCGTTTCAATCCAAGACATTTTGTTGAAACAATGTCTGATAGCACGAGTGTCAAGAGTACAGAACAAGCGGGGCAAGGCGAGGAGAATGTCCCGTCGTGGTCGTCGAGGTTGTATCGACAAGTTGGCTTCTCGGCGAAAAAGACGTGGCAGGATAGGGGTGACATCATTCGTCACTCGAGAGAGCTCTTCACTGTACGTTCACGAATCTGGTCAGCGATGTCAGTCTCATAAGGTCTAGGGTGCTGGTCCTAATGGGCTTTCATATTCTCCACTGCCAACAGCCTCAGGTATCCGACTTCTTGAAGTCAAACCCGGGAACCCCAGCGAAATGCTGCGATGCTCTCTCCATACAGTTGACTTAGCAGACAACCCCAAATACCACGCGCTCTCGTATACATGGGAGCTGGACCCACCAAGCTTCCCCTACGAACTGAGATATCTGTCTCAAAAAGTCCCTAACTTTTCAAAAGTTGTCTCTAGTGGTGTCGATACGATTAATCACACTCTCAATCGTCTCATGGTTCGGTCACGTTCTGAACCATCGGATCCAGATGCAAAGCCAGTCGAGAACACGACCGACCGAGACAAGATCCTCTGCGACGGCAAAGGCGTCTACATCAAATCTAACCTATACCAGGCTCTTCTCCAGCTCAGAAAAGCGCGTCCAGGACTGTACTGGATTGACGCAATCTGTATCAACCAGTCTAACCTTACTGAGCTGGGCCAACAAGTCCAAATGATGAATCGCATCTACAGTTCAGCCTCCCAAGTCACGATTTGGCTGGGTACTTGTCCCCACGTTTTCGCGCCCGGCGTAGCGAACCTCATTGAGATGACCAAATCCGGCCTTCCCGAGATCACCGAGGCTGCTGAATCCCAAGACTTTTACTACACCAGAGTCGGAACAACGTCACTTTGGCATTTGGTTCTCTGCGTCTTCTTCATCGTCACGCGTAAATGGTTCAAAAGACTTTGGGTTCTGCAAGAATTATGCCTCGCAAAAGAAGCCATCTTCCTCTTGGGAGATTACAAGTTCGAGGCTGAAGACATCTCTGTTGCTTTTGGTTGGATGAGAAGTATTTTGGGCGCTTGGAATACCAGTGGGTTACACATGTTTGCACAGATATTGACGTGGATTGGCGACATGCCTGACCAGGCTGTTTCATTACTCGATTCGCGCCGCACGATTTCTGAGGGCGACAAGGTTGGTCTGCAGGAATGGTTCAGGCTGGTCAAGAACCGCGAGGCAAGAGACCCGAGGGATATGGTCTACGGTGGACTTGCTCTGATCAAGCCGGAGACGCTATTGATGGACCCGAGCTTAAAACAAGGCTCCGACAGCGCATCGCTAGATCACGATCAAATTGCATTAGAAGGTAGACTACAATGGCTATCACTACATGCGGACTACGCCATCGAATTTCCTTCAGTTCTCGAGAAGGTGGCGCTGTGTCTTTTGTCGGGTCCTGAGCCGATGAACATCCTCTCGCTAGCAACGCGATACCGCAGTCCATTCTTCTACGACATGGCGAGAGACACATGCATCCTCTACTCAGCTATGAAATACGACAAGTTATCAGAGCTTGAACTCGATGTACCATCATGGTATGCGGTACCATGGCTTGAGAACTCGCGGGGTATGAAGCCTCTCATCTGGCAAAACAGGACACCGCTCGAAAGCATCTCCAAGATGATCAATAGTCCATCCGTATCGGCTGACGGTAAATCACTGTTTCTCGAAGCAGCAAAATTAGATGTCATCGAGTCCTGTGTCTTGTATAATTTCTTCGGCGATCTGGCGCACGATATGGAGTCCATGATCACGCTGAGCTCCAAGGAGAATGAGCACGCACAGGAAGCTGCAGCGCTGAAGGATTCTTTCAACTACGCTCCGCCATTTCATCTGCTAGAAGTGATACTCAACATGACTGCATATCCGAGGCCGACAAAAACGTCGCCTCTTGAGGTCTTCTGTGACCTTCTCACAGCTGGAACATGGAGAGGCGGGCCCAGCAGCAAGATGATCGGGTTCTGCCAATGGCTTGACGACTGGGTAAATAATTACATCAAAGAACATGACAAAGAAAAAGCAAAAATCACTGATGAAACTCTCATCTTGAAAGAATTCATCGCCAAAAGAGAACCTGTCATGGCAAATATTCAAGAAGACTACACCAAACTTCGGGCAGCATACCCCAATGAACCGTGGTCACCCGAGGACCGCAAAGCCATCTCGGAAGAACGCAAGACCCAAGCCTCTCACTTCGCAAGAACCCTGCAAAGAGCACAGACGGTCCGAGCTCTGTTTAAGACACAAAGCGGCAGACTCATCCTTGCACCGGCCTGGGCTGAAAAGGGCGATGTTGTGACGGCGGTGAAAGGAGGCAAGGTTCCTTACGTCTTTACACCAAGAGATGAGGACATTAAGCGCAAGATTGCGTTTAAAGAGAAGTACAACGGTGAGATATCGATAGAGGCGTTGAAGGTGCGGCCGGGACATCAGGAAGCGCAGAAATGGGATGCGGCAAGTCTGCGGGGTAACATTGGAGGTAATGAGAGTTATTTACTCACTGGTGAAGCTTATTTGCATGACTCGGACTTGGAAGAGATTCTGGGGAGGGAATTGGAGTTTGGCAGATTACAAATCGTCTAAGGAGATCATGCGCTGATGGAAAGTTTGGCTGTCATTTTCAATTGCGCACCTGGACCTTGACAAACTTCTGTCAACTTCTGTCATCTTCCGAGCTTGGATGTGCGTGTTGCCCAAGTTGAGATTGATAGCTCAGCTTCAACCTGCACAGACTTTGTTTGTGGCTTACCAACTCTCCGGATCTCAGCGGAGCGGCAAATAACGGCGGTTATTTAACGACCGTGAATGATGAAATGAAGGCAATCACGGCGTAGGGTAATAACAGAATTACTCCGCCAAGAAAGCCACAGGAGCTGTTTAGACGCTCGAGGCTTGGAGCTATTTCCAATAATTGTTTTGCCTTTTCGATATGCTTAAACAACAGATGTAAGCCCAGCGGTTAAGCGATGCTCATCGACCACTGCGAGGTTGAGTTCATGTCACTCCAAATATTCTTACGTGATGCGATCAACAAAAAAAGGAAGGCAATTCATGGTTCCGGTTCTAGATCCCCAGAAACTGGGCTGCGACAATGTGAGCTCAACCCCTGAAAGCCCTACTCGGCATTCACGGGAACAGTCTCAGCGGCGCTAGTACCTGAATTTAGCGCTGACTCTCGATATTACTCCGTAACCTCAACAAACACAGACGCCTCAACGGCGCCGGCTACAGACCGAGTACGGAATCTCCAATCAACCACCCCTGAATTGCATCTCGTATTCCCCAGATGAGATCGCAAAAAAAGCTTAGCTCAGTTGAGTGCACATCGCCAAGCCAATCGATCAGCAGCAATCTCCACGACGGTAAATCAGTGGGTATCAGCCGACCTGGCCTAACCTCAGGGGTAAGGCGTTCTAGACACCGCTAGCCCGGACGGCTAAACAACTGCAGCCAATGGCCGTTGGCGACAAATTTCCCTACCGCAAGCCACTGCCATAACATACAACTTATGCCCTGGATTAGTTCCCAATAGTGCCTGTAACCGCGCGCTGCCGAGATGCACCTCGGACTTCTCCAATCACCGTAACCTTCGAAGTTCACCAGCCCCTGAGCACGTCAATTGCTTCTCAGCTGGCGTAGTGGATGATGTGAATTTGCCTTACTGATGAGTTTGCTGCTGGTACCTTCGCGCTATGAGCCGTGAACCGAGATTAGTGTGCTATTCACAGGGCTGCTAGACGAGCATGTCACTACTGCGTCTAAAAGTAGATTCGTCGTGGGAATACTCCGTAGACAGACACATAAAAGAGCTGGATATCCTCTCCTCCAACAACTTTTCCTTTCTGCTCTTCAGTCACTCACTCACATCCACTCTTTACTCGCAACTTCTCTACGCTCTTTAACAAAGACAACAGTCCTTCCTTAATTCCTTTTTTCTTCGAAAACTAAACCGCCAACATGAAGTTCTCTGCTGTCACTCTTCTCACCCTTGCCACTGGCATCCTCGCCGCTCCCGTCGCCGAGGCCAACTACGATGTTTCGTACTCCAGCTACGAGGCTCCCAAGGCCCCCAAGCCTCACTATGAGAAGCCCAAGCCTAAGCCTCATCACGAGAAGCCCAAGCACGAGTACCCTGCTCCCAAGCCTCACCATGAGAAGCCTAAGCCTAAGCCTCACCCCAAGAAGCCTGAGTACCCTGCTCCTCACCACGAGAAGCCCAAGCCCAAGCCTCACCCCAAGAAGCCTGAGTACCCTGCTCCTCACCATGAGAAGCCTAAGCCCAAGCCTCACCCCAAGCCTCACTACGAGAAGCCCAAGACACCCAAGTACCAGGCTCCCAAGCCTCACCACGAGAAGCCTAAGCCTAAGCCTCACCCCAAGCCTACTTATGAGGCTCCCAAGCCTGTGAAGCCCAAGTACACCAAGCCCAAGGCCCCCAAGCCTCACAAGCCTGAGTACACTAAGCCCAAGTACGAGGCTCCCAAGCCTGCTCCCAAGCCTCACAAGCCTGAGTACACCAAGCCTAAGGCCCCCAAGCCTCACCCCAAGCCAGTCTACGAGGCCCCCAAGCCTGCTCCTAAGCCTCACAAGCCCGAGTACACTGCTCCTAAGCCTCACCACGAGAAGCCCAAGCCTGCTCCCAAGCCTACCTACAAGGCCCCCAAGCCCGCTCCTAAGCCCCACAAGCCTGAGTACACCAAGCCCAAGACTGAGAAGCCCAAGCCTGCTCCTAAGCCCGAGTACAAGGCTCCCACCTACCAGGCTCCTCACTACTAGATTCGCTCATAGACGATGAAGGACAGTAGCTGTTTGTGCTGTGGTTATTGAGTGGGTGACTCGTGCTGATTCACGATCATGGTATACGAACTGTGTGGAAACGCATAGCGAGAGGATAGCGCTGGACTTCTGACTTATGAGAGATTCTGGAGGAATGGCAGACATGTGTTTGGATGGATGGACTTTTGAGATATTCTTCTTGTACTTTATTGGCATATTAGTTATTAATAACTGCATCCGAATGAACTGCGTTGCTTATATCTACCTTAGGACTCTCTGAAACACATGTCTCAAGTGATAATGCTACCTTAATTGACAGTCTTCCAGCAAGGTCCGTCTCGTAAGGGATCTGCAAGATGACTTGTGTTACTTTTGCTATGACCTTCTGATATACCTTGCAACCCTTAAGCTACTGATACGTTTCTATATCGCAATATCCTGCCTAATATCAGAGCTGCTGCATGCCGTCAGGTTGGGGGTCGTCAAAAGCAATACTCCCATAAGCGACGCTCAATTGCCAGATCAAGCTTAAAATCACCAAAGGTCTCGAAGACTCGATCGACCTCTGCCAACCATCTCCTGTTGAGCTTGGTAACATAATGCGCTTTGGTATACTCCCAATAATCAGGAAACCATCCAGAGTTCTCCCAGTCCACGATACCTGAGATCCGACCGTTATGCATCAAGATGTTCCTCATGTTGATGTCGGAATGGGTGAACACAATGTCATGGCCCGTGGAGTGAAACAAATCTGGTAGCGCTGGTGTTCGCAGTATGTTGTTAAACTCTTCTTCGTCGATGAATGGTCCAAAGAAGTCGCCACGCTCCTTATCGTAGTCACTGCAGGCCACAATTCGATAGTCATAACAAGGGCCACCAACGGCATTGCTAATAGCATGCTTCTGCTCTCCTTGACTCGAGATCGAGCGCAGTTATGTCATGTATTGCTGCATATCGCGCTTGAAAATGTCAAGATCATGATCGCTGAGTATATCGATGTATGAACCCAAGCGCTGTCCCGGTATTGTAGTTGTCAGCAGATAAGACGCATCAGCATCAGACACCAGGTCCAACGGACGAGGAACAGGAACCTGGGTCTGGTCTCTCACAAGCTTCAGAGCTCCAAACTCGTTTGCCAGTGCCTGATAGTCCTCACAATGCGTCGTCTTTAGGTACATGCCAAAAGGAAGTTGTTGAACCTTGAGGCTAGAGGATGGTCCATAGGTTCGAACACCCAAAGACTTCAAAGATTGGTAGATCCCTATGCGAAGACGACCCGGCATCAAACGGCAAATTGACGCAAACGCAAGAGCAAAGTACTCCGAGACGCTGGGCCAAGGTGAAGAGAATGGTATGTTATTTGCTGGTTGTCGCGCTCGATTGGCAATATCTCGACTAACTAGACTCCACCGTATGGATTTCGAGAATCTCGACGTAGCTAGGAGCAGAATGATTTCTGGAGTCTCAATCCCCGAGTTAGAATGATCTACAAAACGACCTCTTCGAACAGTCAGGATCTTGTCGACAATCGAAGGTCGATCGGGACCTCCAATTGTGACTTGTGATACACGATACTGCAAAATTGTGAGCGAGGCGCAGACGGGAAGACAAAGTCTCCACGGAAACTTACATCGGAGCCTCTTGTGGATGTGAAGCGAAAGTAGCCTTGTGCTAGAGCTTTTGCGGCGGATTGACGTACAAGCCAGTGATTCTGCACACCATAAACGCGATCGTCATTGCCTTTGATCTGTTCCTGCATGGTAGAGCCAGTGAAGAGACAAAATAGCTCTTGCAGAGACTTTAGCTTCTGGTTAGCTAAAGGTCATCTAGTAGAAAACAACAAGGCTGGGTTACCTCTCCGGAGAACCGAATTACGGGGAAGATCGATGTGACAATCAGAGGATCAATCAAGGACGATTCGAGTCCTGTAATACAACATATACGGTTATCTCTCTTTGTCACGCTAGTAATGACGTCTCTCTTAAGCTTGTTTTGCTGTGAGAACTGTTCAATGACTGCTGTAGTCAGCATTGTTTATTCAGAGGACGGGGTCGAAGGTGCCTACCACTTCTAACCAGATCCTTCCACTCCGATAACAGTGGGATTAAATCGTAGTATTTTTGTCCGTCGGTGCATCTTTGGAGCAAGTATAGCGAAGTTGCTTCGGGGTCAACTGAGTCGGTGAGGAAGCATTCCAAGAGCTGGTCGTCAGGGTGTTGGAGAAGGGAGTTGCGGATTGCAGCGAGAGCCTGTTCGAGACTGCTTTGACTTTCTGACATGGTCAAAAGATCTCAGTTTGCAATTGGAGGAGGATGGCGAAATCGTGAAGTCAGCCGGGAATGTTGGTTGATGTCGCGCACCTAATGGCCATTACATAATGCTGCTGCCTAGAGAAGCATAACAATCTCATAATACCTGCCCGAGTCTTTCTACACTCCAACTCAGAGATATATCATACCTAATCACATCATTTCGAAGTGACAACATGTCAGAGGCCTTACTCCCGTCGACCAATACGGTTTGGAAGCGAGCAATGACACTCCATGGAAATCTAGAGAGCTCCTCGATATACATCGCAATGAAGAGCCGGCCTTCTCCAAGAGAATATGTACGTCAAGTCTTTTCTCTTCGGTATTGCTTCCTGTCCAAATTAACGCCAATAGCACTGGGGACTAATTACCACTGATGACATTGGACGGCCCGTTCTTCATCACACGACAAACCTTGCGGGACCATGGAAATACGAGGAGAGACGGGGCCAATCAGCTATTGACCAAACTCTGATAGTACTGGTCAAAGCGAGCCGCGTCTCCAATGTACTGCGCGCCACGCAGATCATCCAGTCTGTTCCTGCAGATGGAAAGCCATCATGTCGAACAGGAGCGGATTTCACGTGCCGAATCTGGGTCAAGGACGCTCTAGTCAAATTACACGAAAAGGGAGAGATCTTTCTTGCCGATGATATTGGTACGTAGGGATAGGAACTCTAAGTACTGCAGCCCTTGCACTGACATATGGCATAGAAGTGATTGAGACAGAAGCAATAGCATATGCCGAGAGGTATGCTGCCGACAGTGAGCAGGGCAAGGGGACAACAGTCATCAATGGTGCCTGTGCACCGAGTCCCCAGTGACCCCCTATTGAAATACCTAGAAAGCATGTCTTCAGATTAGGTGACTGACGAATGTCTGCTTATCTTTCCCTAGGAATGATTCCCAAACCCCCTATTCAATGCCAATGACACGGCGGTTGGACTGTACTCGGGCGCTAAGAGGCCGAACGGCCCGCTGTAGCCGGGTGAAGCAACCATGACATACTCAGATATGGTCGCGTGCTACTCAAGTACATTACCATTTGTTTTCTCGAGGGGCGGAAAAGGATTGCCTGAAGTGATAGATGTAGTCAAAGGATAAAGGGGTAGGACATAGTGGCTGCAAGAGTGCAAAGTTCGGAGTTTCTTGTCCAGCAAGTTTGGAACTTTTGCAAAAATATTAAGGTTAAAAACAAGGGCTTGCTACCTAAGTACGATCTTGTGGGCAGGATCTCGTAACTATGATCCTACATGCAGCTGGAATACGGGGATGACCAAATGTTGGATCAATTAGTTTCTATTACTAGTGCGGAATTGTTTCATACGGAGTCACCGTACTAACATCAAAGGTAAAAAGGAAATACGTGATACTGCAGTGTATAATAATGCCGAGTCTCAGAACCAAGATCTGTCATGAAGTGTCTGCCTTCTGGCAATGACCAAAAAGTCATGCGGGGTCCAACAAGACCTGAACTAGACATTTCCCTTGACGAAGTTGCATAAGGCCACTTATGCTAGACCTATGTATAGATCCTGAAGGAGCTGTCATTCATCTCGTATAACACGTCAAGGCAATCCCGACCCCTGGATCCAACAGCCCGCATGTCAAACCATCGAAGCTCGGTAACCGCATATGTTCCGGGGTCCCGAATCCACAAATCGCGGACCGCGATGCGCTAAGCTCAGTAGCGGAATGATAATTGATCATGGCATCATGAACCGCCAAATACGAGAGGGCCATTCAGAATGTATTCCCAGCTGGAGCTCGTGATCTTTTTCTGTTTTGGTGTTAACGTAAGGAACGGCTCGAGCTACCCTGAACTAACAAACTACACGCAGCCAATCGCACGTGAGACGTTTCACTACCGTGTAACCGGCCGTCAGAGGCTAATTTCTGCCCGGAGAAACTGTCTTGTGATTCGCTACAGTGCAAATAGCCACGTATCAACAGCACAGAGCGTCAATCGCATTTGCCAGGCATACAAAATTATCCAATGACATCAATACCGAATCAAGGGATAAAAAACCAGCAAATCACAAAGATTCTGGCGTTTAGCCGCGATGCCCTAACTCATCTTAGTCGGATGATCTACTGCAACCCTTCACTGTCAGACTTCCCCACTGCCCCAGGGGGTCTAGAATGTGCCCCCCCTGCAACTTGTGATGCCGCTATTCCGCGACAAGAACAACATTTCCGATGTAGCCGGTCCCTTGGTTTTAGCCACCTTGGCACCTTCCTTCGCGAGAGGGGAAGGGGACCTTTTTTCTTCTTCTTCCTTAATGATCTACACGAGAAGGAAGTGGCTGACGTTGGATTGGGAGGATTGCCAGCGCAGAGAGGCTGAGCTGAAGAGGAGCTGTTTTGGTACAGTAGGCAGAAGTTTTAATATGACTCAGGCCATCATGACCCCACCAATTTCGCTCGTTTATGCAATGTCCTTTGAAACGAGGGATAATGAGTAAATGCGCTTTGTTCTGTTTCCCATTGTGTTTACATACCGAAAGATGAACAAAACATTGACTTTTCACTTCGGATAACGGCTTGAGCACTCCCTACCTGAACCATGTGAGGGAAACCTTGTTGCCATCTGGCATGCTACTTACTGTACTGTACTTTTGGGTTATGACGAAAGAGTCAGTGAAAAGGGTGCAATGACATGGCATGACATTGACAGTTCAGCGTTAGGGCTGCAGCTCCTCCTCTCATTCTCAGGTCCAGATTCGGGAATAACCGAGCAAGGGTTTTCTCTTCCGCCCAACCAAGTCTCGGCCGCTATGCAGCAGAAAGAAATTGGTCTCGTGATGCATGACCTCGGGTACAGCAAGATTAAACGAGCTCCTGCGGTGCATCATACCATAGCATGTTTAGCCTCCATGTACCCTCTCCACCAATAGCACTAGAGTTCTAGCCCGTTACCTAACACTGCCCCCTTTTCTCCCAGTGGGCTTAGTTGAAACTCGGCTCCTCGGCTCGCCCTAAAAACAGGTGAATCCCGCGTCTCCGCCAATCACATCCCCCGAGAGCATAAGCAGACGGTGCCGAAAATCCGCAACACGAGATTGCTTGGGCCAGAGGAGCTAGGCTAGAGCCAGAGGCCCAAAGCAAAGAGGAAACAGCGCACGCGAGCTGTTCTTTTTTATTTTGCATAACGTAAAGGGGGGCGCTTCGGTCAGGGCTTTTTGGGTAGACGCCGCAGCTAATTAAAAAAAAGAGCCATAGACGATGATGGGACTTCTGTTATAATAGTCCCGGGCTCCCGGTTCTTTCTCCACATTTTGGATCTCTTGTCTCGAGTTTTCTTGTCTGTTTTTTCTTCTAGAACGAAACGGCGATCATGGTGCTTGGCTTTCAGCTCTGAGGTGACATTATTTTCTTATAAGCATTCTATGTGAACAGTGCTACATACTCTCATTCATTTATCTTATCATTTATCTTATCACTTTTTTAAAGCCTATACGGCTTTTTGTCTACCAACCATGGTCTGCATACCCTCTTGGCTCACGAGGTTAGGCGCTCGTCTTGCCAATCGCCCATTCATCTTTACTTTTGCTGTCTCAGCCCTCTTCGCATCCAAGCTCGCCCATATTCACAGCCACCGAAACGCCGTCGCTACCGGTCGATTATTCACCTTCTTCAGTACATTTTTCGTGCAAGATATTCTCGTCCTTCTTTTAATCCGACTCCTCCTCGATCAATGGTCTCCCAGGACCCAAATACTACACTACGCCACTACAGCAGTCGCTGGTTTATTAATATTATACAATGTCGCCCTCTCGTTAATATCCATTACTTTTTACCTCGTCTCCGGCGCCGAGATTCACTGGCGAAACCTCAACCTCGTGTCTGACCCTACATCCAGAGCCATCTTCCTTTCTGGTCTCGTGACCTTTATCTTGGTCGCTTCTTGCTTGATCGTCTTTGCTTGGCTGCTCCAGAATGTGTGCTATAGAGTGTTTGGGTGGGGTGCGGACATGATCCATTTCCCCTGGGCTATGGCGCGAACTGCGACAAACCGATTCTTGAGGAAGCGAAACATCTACAGCCCTCTTCCCGATCCAGAACCTGCAATTGCCGAGGAGACCCAGTACGATGATGTCGACGATGAGGCCTGGTTGGAGGACTTTGTCGAGCATGGCAAGTCGCAGACACTTTACTCTCGAATCTCGCAACGAGTCAGCACTTTCGGCGTTCGAGTGCAGCCTTCAACTGTGAGGCGCATTCACTACGGCATGCCATACTTCTTCTGGTCTCTGTTCACCATTGTCATGCTGGTCTTGTTGCTTGAGCGTCCAGATGATCGATCCCTTCTCTTCCTCTCATGGACCACTGGTCTTCTCCCCTTCGTCGACGTCTCATCAACCGCACCACTCCTCGATCAGCTCCCCTCTAAGTTTGAACAAGTCGGTATTCAGCACCAGTGGGATGAGAAGTCAGCCCTTGGCGAGCCCCCCAAGATGGATTGGCTGCCCAAGGGTAAGCCCCTCGCTGGCTTTGAGGACTGGTATACGCCCAACGAGCTTCACTACAACGCCGCCAAGGATCCCATGAAGATCTCCAACCTCGATCAGCCTGTGCTGGAGGAGCTCAAGGATAAGCTCAAGGATGTCTCTGTTAAGCATGTCATGCTCTTCCTGCTCGAAAGTACCAGGAACGATGTGTTTCCCTTCAAGAAGGGCGGTCACATGTGGGAGAAGTTCAAGGATTCTTACCCTGATAAGAAGATTCCCGAGGATGTTGAGGAACGCCTCAAGAACTTGATGCCCAATGCCCGATATGTCACTGGCGATTACGATGATGGCTTCAAGCACGACAAGACACCCAAGCGTGGCGGTGCTCATTTCAGCAACGCTTACACCTCCGGCACTTACACTCTCAAGAGTCTCGTCGGCACTATCTGTGGTCTCAACCCCCTCATCGCCGACTTCAACCTCGATTATAAGCGTCACATCTACCAGCCTTGTCTCCCTCACATCTTCGACGCCATGAACAAGGCCGAAGACGAGAAAGCTGCCAAGTGGAAGTCATACTTCTTCCAGACTGCCATGATCCACTACGACAACCATCACAAGCTCATGGCTGCCTGCGGTTATCCTGAGGAGAACACCCAGGACCGAGACTCTCTTCGCAGCGAGAATGCTAAGCACCGTGTCGATCTGGAGGACATCAACTACTTTGGCTTCCAGGAGGATCCTCTCGAGGACTACATGCGAGATGCTTTCAACGATGCCAAGGAGAACAATGGTCGTGTCTTCCTTACGCATATCACCAGCACGAGTCATCACGCTTACGGTATTCCTAAGAATGAGACGTACACTGCCATCGGCTCTGGCAAGGATATCGATGAGATGTCGCATTACGCCAACGCTGAGAGCTATGATGATAAGTGGATTGGCAAGGTGCTCAAGATGTTGGATGACCAAGGTGTTGCAAATGAGACTCTCATCGTGTTCCTTGGTGATCACGGTGTCTCGCTGGTTGAAAATGGCAAGGCCTCCCCTTACTACAACCCCAGCGTTGGATCTGATCATGTCCCGCTTGTCTTCTCTCACCCGTCTCTTCCAGCCTTCAACGTTGAACACGCCGTTCACTCCACCCAAGTCCTTCCTACGATCCTCGATCTCATGCTCGAGAGTGGCTCATTCGAAGGCGTTAGCCGCAAGGCCGCTGAGTCGCTCGTGGGTAACTACGAAGGCCAATCCCTCCTTCGCCCTATGCAAATGGTCAACAACCAGACAGGCCAAGCCCAATGGCACTTCACCGTCGTCAACCCCGGCCGAGCCATGCTCAACGTGCGCGACGTCCGCTATCCCGACCGCCACCTCAGCGTTCCTCTCATCGACAACACCGAGTGGCGCCTCAGCGATCTCGCTGTCGACCCGTTAGAAAAAGAGCCTGTCCAGGCCTTTGACTACCTCTCCTTCTTGGACTCTGTGGAGAAGAAATGGGGTGTTGAGTGGGCGCAGTGGGTGGAAGAGGGTGCTTTCATGACGAGGTGGCATGTGCAGGAGAATGGAAAGCGTTGGCGTTATGAGAGGAATCCTAATGTTCAAGAGACAAGGGATCAATAAAAAAAGATGGGGGAGTTAAGCGGTATAAATAATGAAGATGTATGAATAGTTTGCATTTTAGAGTTTTGCATTGCGATATCCATTTACAGCATTCTCAATTCGTTGATGCCTCTTATCGTGAAGAATGCGTCTCGTTTCATTAAAGGTTCGTGAGATGTCACCATGTCACTCGGCAGACTGAACACGATGCGAGGAGATGACTTGTACAAGTTCTGTACATTCTTGTGGGCCATGAAATCTAGTCAACGTCAAATGAATAACACAACATCAAGGCCTCGGGACTTGAGTTTATCCAAGATCAAATGCTCCATGACACAACTTCTCGTATATCCCCACCAATTTGTCTTCGTCGACAGAAGAATCTGCGCAGCACGGTAAAAGTGACACAACAACACGAGAATCCTCGAGTCTCCGTCGCTGATCCAACGGGCAATTGGCCCTGAACAAAGTGCCGGAACACCAAAGAACAGCTCATCAATGTCAGCCCTAATAGAAGTCATGTCACAGCTCAAAGGGCCTGTGGCAAGTGATGCACAGCACAGAAGGGGCGATATTCGGTACACGAGGGTTTCGAAGACTGAGCGATCGGTTTGGGACGACAGAACCATCGACGCGGTGGGGTGAGTAGGAGTAGGGGAGGTAAACTTGTCAGTGACATCGGTGATGACCTCTTTGAGATGCGTGAGTGACTGATTATTTGTACCCTCTTCACACGATTCCTCCGATGGAAGAGACTTGGGGGAAGGATGTGGTATCTGGTTCTCCATGCCGAGAAGAAGTCGCCAAGCGCACGATGTCGGTTCGTCACTCGGCACGGGGGAACTCTCCTGCTGATACCAAGGATCATCCCAGATCTCCATGAACAAACCAACAAAGCGCTCTGGATCATGACCCCAAGACACAAGAGCCTGTTCAATGTGAAATCTCGGAGAATGCCGTGCGACGTCGGCAAAGATGCTTCCCTGGTCAATAAAGATGGGCATTGACCGAAACCACAACTCAATGATCCCGGGGGTCAGGAAAAATAATTGATCTTTCGAAAGGTCCAGTTTGGTCTGGCCGTGGAGGAAGTCAAGATCAAACCATGATATGTAGTTGACGAGAAGGGCTGTTCCCATGAGTGCCTCGCAGTTTTGCCTGTTAAGAGGGCGGGATAAGTTCTTGCGGAATAATTGTACGGTTTTAGCCATTAGATGCTCGGAAGCGTCTTTGTATCTGGGCTCGTGGGGGCACAGTGAAGAAAGTTGCATTGCTGAAGTGCAGAGGATGGCCGACATGACGAAATCTTCCTACTCTATGTCAGTAAGTGTATAACAATTGGGGTTTGTATCGGTACCTGGAAGGCTTGCTGCATGACTAAGGGCCAGATCTGCGGAAATGAAAGGGTCGCTCGGGTTTCCTTATCCCAGTGATGAAACAGCTCGAGATGCATGAGATTGATCCATGGAACCGGGTCTATTGCCTTAGCCACGACGGGAATAGCAACAGAGATATGATGCGGCTGAAAACACTGCTCATTGCGCTGCAAACAATTCGTGCATGGAACTCTCTCATCACACTACACATCATCAATACAAGTCTCACATATCATCAAGGGTAGTCATACCTTGACCTTCCGCCGCTTACAAGCATCACAGCCCTTCCGACTTTTCCGATGGGGTCGTTTCTTCCGTGGCTGATCCAGCGCTCCCAGCGTCTGCAGGGAAGGGCTGCTGCCGCTCGTTCCTGGAACGAGGATGGTATTGGAAAAGCGTGGGGATGCCATGATTTTGTGTGTATGCGTTTTGGGAGAACGAGGAGAAAGTGGGAGAGTGGTTTTGAAGCTTCTCATTAGGTCGAGGGAAGAAGAGTGGAGTCTCGTTTTCCATATGCGGAATGCGAGGAGGACTAGACTTGTTTGGGGATGCGAGATGCGCGATCGGGGAATTGGCGTGTTAGTGCATTTGCGCAGAGTAAGACTCGGGGTGATATATCACGGTATTACTATCTTTTTGAAACTATGTTTACAACTCTCTCCTTATTAAAGAAATCTTTCTCTTCCAATCTTCAAGATGGTCTCATCAATCTCAAGTCCCCACCACCCACCATAACCCAGCACCATCTCCCGCCATGTCTTCAGTCCCCTCAGGAGGTATGATCCTCGTCACAGGCGCCAATGGATACATAGCAAGCGTGACTGTCCAAGTATTTCTACAGCGCGGTTATCGTGTCCGTGGTACCGTCCGTTCAATCACCGCCAATGCCTGGATGAAACCATTCTTTGGCCCTAATTTCGAGCTCGTCGAAGTTCCCGACATTTCGACCCCTGGTGCTTTCGACGAGGCACTCCAAGGTGTAGATGGCGTGGCCCATATGGCTATGAACATGGATATGAACCCTCAGAACCAAGAAGTTATCGACGACACCATCAATTCGAACCTGTACCTTCTTGAAGCGGTGGCAAGAGTCCCAAGCGTCAAGAGCGTTGTCATTACCTCGTCACTGGCAGCATGTGCTCTTCCAACAACCGGCGAACCGTACAAGATCGATGTAACGACCTGGAACACTGACGCGATTAACAAGACAGCTGAGCCATGGGATGGGCAAGGGAACCCACGATGGCATGGGATCGTGCTATATGGAGCAGCCAAAGCACGAAGCGAACAAGCTGCATTTGCTTGGGTACATGAGCATAAGCCATCCTTCTCCTTCAACACAGTTGTTCCCAATGTCAACTTCGGTATCGCCATATCGCCCGAGAACATGAGCTACCGCAGCTCAGCCGCCGTAATCGACGCCGTTGTGAAGGGCTACCCCGACGCGCCGTCTATCCTACCATCGCAATGGTACGTCGATGTCGAGGATACAGCACTGCTACACCTAGCCGCATTGACGCTCGACGATGTGAATAACGAGCGACTTCTTGCGTTCGGTGGGAGATATTGCTGGGCTGTGATTCTCGAGATACTCAATCGACGGTTCCCGGGCAAGGTTCTGCTCAAGAATGTGGAAGAGTCAGCTGTGGATGCAGGAGAGGTAGATAATAAGAGGAGTGCTGAGGTTTTGAGGAAGATGGGGAAACTAGAGGGGTTTACGGGTTTGGAGGAAACTCTTGTTAAGGCGGTTAAGACTATTCTTGAGAATAAGGGGAAGAATGTGCCCAAGACGCCCATTGATCTGTACTACGACTCGTTAGCAAAGGTCTAGGTTTGAGAGATAAAGGAAAAGGAGGAACAAATTTGCTCATTGCACGTCGATTCTTCGTGGCTATCAAGTGAAGGGTGTCAATACCACCATCATTTGGCACTTTTTATACTCTCCAAACAATAATACTGCTTAGTCCATCGGGACGCGTCACTACGTTACGATATCAACTCGAGTTTCTAAGGCTTCAAGAAGGCATGCGAAGAGGGGAGGATATGCTACACTGTGAGATCCATTCCACGACGGCTCAGGGTAAGTGCTGAGAGATGGCGAGTGCCTGCGAACTCACCCAGCTCACGTCGGAAGAAGGGCGGGTGATTAATCAATGGGGAGGTCCCAAATGGAGAGACAAATGTCGTTAGTCATGGCAATGCTTTCAGGACTTAAATATCAGCAAAGCCAGTTGCTGACTGCATTATCCTTACTTCCGACACATACTCCCACGAAGTCTCTCAACGTCACTAATGTTTCTGACTCACAAGAGCAAGGTTTTCATAGTTATTCACTGCGGATCAGCAACGCACGATACCATCGATCGGTAGATTACTTTGATATCCCGACAATCTTGCATCAGTTAGTAGCATTGACACGACCTCCATTATCCCGAACCGCAATCTCGTCATCCAAACGCCCACAATCTCGATACTCAACATGGTACCGTCGGTCTTTCATGTCCAGAAACTTCGACACTCACTCACGGCCGTGAATAAAGATTGTCGACAGCGAGTGGAGAAGTCCGTATCCGTATTTCCCCAGACTTGTCCTGTCCTGTCTTGTCATCCAAATCCTACCCCGCACGATTTCTCAGTCGGCAGCTGTAGTGCGGAGCCGACTCATAAACCCTGCCGACCATGCTGATCGCCACGAGCCTTGCCGCATTGAGCTAGTTCCTTGATTCACGGAGTCGGCTCCGACTTTACTTTGAATGTCTCGCTCCATAGGATATTCTATGAGCTAGGAATCTTAATGTGCAGATCAATAACAAGACCCAAAGGCAGGATATTGACACAGGGACGCTTCGAAGATGTCAATTAATAGACTCGTCGGGATGTAAGCTGTAGGAAACAGACGAGGAGAACGGCAATTTCGCATCACAGGATCCCTGCTCTTATCACGTAGCATTCACACGGCATATGCACTGCACTGACCCAACTACCTGCTGAACTTCCATACCGCCATGTGGTTTCCCAGCGTTAACTCAAGCCCAAGCTCTGCGTATGCCACAAACTTTCCCCGTGGGGTTGCATCTCCCCCCACGGGGATCAAATCCGGCGCGTCTAGAATTAGATCTCAACCCAATACCACCACTCAGGCGCCATTGCAGCAGGGACCAGCACCGCAGCCGATCATGCACTCGCCACGGTAGGCATAGCGCACTCTCATATACCCCGGTGCCGAAACTGTTGAGCTTCACAGAAGTCCCCCTCTCCCTTGACGTGTCTAGACTTGATTCAGAACGTGGCTTTTCCGTGCCTTCCGTAGAGAAGAGCCTCCTGTCCACAGCTTGAATCGGGAACCGACTGCCGATAGGTACATGTCGTTCAGTAAGGTACATGTCTCATCGCCGGAAGCGTGAATCCCAGCGGGTACACGTCTTCGTCTCAGGTACACGGTTTCCGGGGCAAGGGAGCTTCGCCCTAATCTCCAACCCCAGCTTCCCCAGATTACCATCGTGGAGACAATCCTCTGGAGTACATATTCTGGGTCGTGCCATCTTCTCTCTTCCTCTCTCACTCCACTGTTTTACCCACACATTGCTCCAGTATTACCACCGATCAACATGTCTACTTCACCTATCAAGACGTTCACCGAGCAGGGCGCTGATCATCTGGAGAGGGCCCATACCACGGGTAGTATCTCCATGTCTCCTGAGCTGTTTGAGCAGCTGTACTTGGCGCCTCACAGCCGAGTGAAGGGCGATTTGCGACAGAAGCTGGGCAATCCGACGCCATTGGGTAAGATACGATTACCTCGATCACTTGATTTTACTGACTGGTCGACTAGCTTTGGGTGGCTTCTTGCTCTGCACGACTCCTGCTTCCATGGCATTACTTGGATGGCGAGGTTCAGGAGGTTTTGGAGCCGGCGCAAACGTGTTAGTGTCACTGACCGTCTTCCAACATCGTTGATCTAATCGATCTCTAGCGGTGCTTACTTCTGGTTCGGCGGTCTTCTCATGCTTCTCGGTAGCATCGGCGAATGGGTACAGTCCCCTCACCCCTCGAACGAACTCTACAAATCAGCATTCTAACAAGCACAAGATTCTAGGAAACACCTTCCCCTCGGTCCTGTTTGGTCTCTTCGGCGGCTTCTGGTTCACCTTTGGTTCAACCATTGTTCCAGACTATAATGCTTACGGCCTCTACTCCAAAACTGATGTTGTTGCGGACGGTCTGAAGGAAGGGGAGTTCTACTCGACCTTCTCGTTCTTCCTCATCTCGATGGGCATCCTCTGCGCCGTCTTTGCCGTCGCCAGTATCCGCACGAACGTGGTGTTGTTTACTATCCTGGTTATCCTTGTTCCTTGCTGTAAGCTCCCCGACACTCTTGCTACGCGTTTTATCGCTGACAGTTTCTCACTACAGTCGGCTGCCTCTCTGCCTCCTTCTTCGCTGTCGCAAATGGCGAGTCTGCTAAAGCGCTCACATACCAACATGCTGGCGCTGCGATCCTTTTCGTTGTATCGCTGCTGGGCTGGTACATCTTCTTGAGCCACATTCTCCTGTCGGTCGACTTCCCGTATATTCTCCCGCTGGGCGATCTCTCTTCCCGAATCCCTGGTGCCACCAAGGTCAAGAAAGATACCCACTCTGAGGAGGAGAAGGTCTAAGGGTTTGCTGATATACAGATAGCACTGTGGTTTCACGGTGGCTGTTTGGCTGGGTCTAAACTTGGAGGATATTGAATCCTGGGCGATGATGGAAAGGACAAAATGTGAAGAGGTACTAGCATTAGTTTAACACAAAAAACGTTGACACAACTGCTGGAATGTGTCCGGTAGTAAATAGTGGCCAAGGAGAAAGGTTGCTTATCATTTATTTGATACCGTAACTGCTCAAGAAGGTTCGCCTTATGTTACATGACAGTCGCACCATTCGAGCCAGTGTAGTATTGCAAGTAAAGCCCTCAGGGTCAGGATTGAGTTTAATGCTACGCTTCTAATCTCAAAGAATAAAAGACAGTTGCACTGTATCGTCACATTCATTCTCAAATGCCGTCCACGGACAAACGGTATCAGTTCCGACAGTTTGTTTGCGTGATCCACCCCCATCCCATTCCCCGCAAGGACTGGGGTACGCCCAGTCCACTAAACTCACCAACTCACCAATAACACTCACAACAATTGCAGAGGCTTCCACTAACGATGTCGTTGACTCGTAAACGGGCTAGCGCCGTGCGGGGAAAGAGGGCAGGTCGGTGGAACGGTCCTGAATATCTATGGACCAGTTTCTCTCATCTTGTTTCTTTCCTCTATTCTTTCTCCACTGACACTCGACTCGCACTATCTCTACCCAAGCTGTTGGTATTCTAGCCTTGTAAGACCCTCTTTTATTATCCTGGTAGGACACGTCTGTTCTCAGGTGCAGCATGTCGGAACCGAAAGTTAGGAGGCAAAACCACTCCTGCGACCACTGCAGGAAGAGTAAGAAGGCGTGCGATGGGTATATTCGCAATGAGAAGCCGGCAGTTTCACCTGATGCAACGTCGCCCACTTCTGGGTCGCAAATCTGTAAGTTCTAGCCATGCATACTACCCCCCTCTAGATGCCAGGGATTGACCATGCCGCTTTGTTAGATGGAGGATCGGAACTAGGGCTCAAATCCTGCTCGTACTGTATCAGAACCAAAAAAGTATGCAGTCTAAACCCACAGTGGGGAAAGACTCGATCAAGGTCTCGAGTTAGTGAGACAGGCTCGAGCATCACCAGCACCTCCAACGACAGCTCTCAGAGCAAGAGGAAGCGCAATGAGTCTCCCGCCACGACCACTGCCCCTTCACTTAACGCAAAATATTGCGACATCACTGCAGCGAATATGCTGCAGATGATTCAGGACTCTACTCCAGGCCAAGGTCTATCCTGGAATAACCCCTTCGTCGATGCACATGTCCCTTCTTTTCTCTCTATGGATCCAGCCCTCGATGCCCAGAGCCTCGCAATGAGCTTCTCTAGTCCAGAGAGTGCTTCGCAGACAGTAGCGCAGGAGGCTATTGATGAAAGGCTGCCTGAACTCACAAAGCAGACTTCCCACGCTGCAACTGACGTCTTGGACAATGCGACGTCCTATTCCGGCTCACAAGACTTTGACATCAACAATCTCTGGGACTTGGACTTCTCCGAAATTAACTCTGCACCTCTAGAGACATTATCATCAATAGAGTCTCCGGCCTATGGACACAAAGCTGTTCAGGTGAAACGAAGAGCACGCCTGCCGTCTAACGATTGGTCTGGCTATCCCAACTTCTCACCATCGCCATTCACTAGTGACTCTCTCATCATGCAAACTTCTAATCGATATATGATCACCGAGAGTCTCCTTCAGATATATCATGACGTCCTTGAGAATAACCTTGCATGTTGGCTAGCGGAGGAGAATTGCCCATATAAGCTACAAGTTGTCGCTCGCACTAGTCCAGCACCAGAACCCAAACTAGGTGCGACTCCAGGACCCTCCCGTCAGAATCCGAATCTTCCGCCAGAATGGGGTGCCGCTTGGTCGAACAGGATGTATCGTCGCGTCGTGGAACTAGATCGAGCAGCTCAGTCGGCGAGGTTGATCAACCTTACACGTTCTGAGAGCCAAGCTGCATCTCGCGTACTGGACCTTGTCATTATGGCCTTCACAACACAATGGGCCCAAGGCAACCGTCGACAAGAACGGTTCTCTATGGGGGCGAGCGACTTTGCCACCGAAGCAGATGACCTAGCCGACGCTCTGAATCAAGAGTTTGAAGAGAGTCTGCAGCAGTCGGTATGGGAGCAAGCAAAGAGGGCACTTCAAGATGTTGTTGATATTGAGTCTTATCGCGTCATCTACGCTGAGCTGATATTTGGTCTGACACAAAAGCCCTGGGCCAGCGATGAGTACCAACAGAAATCGTTTGGATCTAAGAAAGAAAAGAGTGGCAAGGGCATCAAAGAAAACGCGATGCCAGAGATTATCGAGATCATGTCCCAGGAAGGACCTCATATCTATTTGGAACGGGCAACGAGGAAGATTCACGCTCTCAAGTTCAGGTTTGAAGCTAGTGAATCTGGTTTCATGGAGACGAGCAAAAAGCACGCTCCTCGGAGGTTAACTGAAGAGAACAGGCGGACCATCGGCTTACTCTACTGGCTTGCTGTTATGTTTGATACAGTCTCTTCATCAATGAATGAACGGCCGGTCGCGTTGGCTGATGAAGATTGTCAACATGAAGATGCAGACCAAATACTGGCAGACAGTATGCGGGCAGCTCAGAAGAGCCGTAGGGGAAGTCAGCGATGGGAAATGGAACTGTTTATCCAAGATGATGCGACGAAACCAACAGTTGGAACACGATGGCCATGCTCATATGACGATGCGATGCAGATGGTTGCCAAGTCAGCACCTGTCAAGATTCTTATCTATCGACACTTGTCGTATCTTCAGAACGCTCTGCGAAAACGGGAGTGTCCTCAAGCAATCGAGGAGATTATTCAGCAAACGACCCTCCTATACAGATACTGGAACATGACGCACGGGGCCTTCTTCAGAGACCTGATAAGACATTATGATACTGTCCCGCCACGAATTAGAAGCTGGTTCTTCTGCATCGCAGTACCATGGCATCTCGGCGCACTGATGCTCGCAGACGTACTTGAATTCATCGACAAGAACAACTACGGTCTCGACCAAG
This sequence comes from Fusarium sp. NRRL 25303, assembly GCA_013396255.1. Taxonomy (NCBI): domain Eukaryota; kingdom Fungi; phylum Ascomycota; class Sordariomycetes; order Hypocreales; family Nectriaceae; genus Fusarium; species Fusarium sp. NRRL 25303. The sequence continues at coordinate 9,640 of JAAOAY010000257.1, read as the reverse complement.
CCCGTCAAAAGAGACTAAGCGGTAACGTCGCAGCACGAATCCGCAAAGCCAGCGCCATCGAACTCGCCGACCTCGCTCAAGTAACTACGCCGCGACTGTTTCAGGAAGCTGGTATAAATGCAGCTCAACTCCCAGACTACCATTTCGCTGTAAGTGAGGGGCCATTGCTGACCGAGCCCTGGACTGTAATTCTTATCAGAGGGTTCACGAAAGCGTGTTTGTTTCATTTGGACATGGCGGATGACTTTCAGCAGCATGAGGGGGATCTTTTGGGCCATGATAGTGAGGACTTTCAAGATAGTTTGAGGAGGTCGGAGTATTGTATTAGGGCGCTTTGGTGTCTAGGGAAGAAATCGGAGATGTCGAGGAATATTACCAAGGTTTTGGTAGGGGCGCTACAGGAGCTACAGTTATAATTGTCTGGATATTTGGGTTTCCCGAGATAATATTAAGTACGGCGATAATTCAAGCTTTCAATAGTCAAATTTGCATACCCAGTCCTAGAGCCTCAATTCTCCCGACCAAGTCTGTGAGTGCTATGAATATTTAGGGCGAGCGGCATGAGGATTGACGTGCTAGGTCCCACTGGCTGATGCGTTGTACCAATCGCGAGCGACGCCAAGACGCCTTTATGCTGAGAATGCTTATCGTATTCATAGCAATTGGCTGAAGTCCGTGATGATGCATGAGCTGAGGGCAGGGTTGTTACACCGGCGCCTAGAAACGGTCGGCTACAGGTGGCTTTGCCCCGAAGGCAATACAAAACGCAAGTCAGATCATGTCATATAAAGACGGATGGATAATTGCTCAGTGTGGCCCCGGAATACTTCGTCTCAATTATTGTTCCCTGTCATATGGTAAACCTCGTAGTGTGAGAAAGCTGACAACCAACAATGCCAAACGAATCCCAAGACCAGCAGTCAATGAAGGAGGACGCAATGAATATTGAACTTGAGCCGCGACCAGCTTCAAGAGCGGGAACAACGACCGAAGCGCACAGTGAAACTGCCGAATTGGGACGTCCACAAGCCGACATTGACGGTTACAACGACAAAAATGGTATCAAACCATCACAGGATCCTGGGTCTGCAGCTCAAAGTGCACAAACATCCTCTAATGAAAGTTGTGTTGCAGGACGCCAACGGCAGGCAACAGAGGGTGATACGGGATCTCAGAGTCACACGACTCAGGAGATCATCGACGCTGATGCGCATCTGAGCGACCTGACAGATGAAATTCTCCTACCTAAAATCAGAGATCTCCTAATGTCCAGGCTACGCCGTGCTAGCCTAGATCGTGCCAGGCTAGTGGCTGATGATGGTACGATAAGAGGCCTTGAGTCTAGATGGGTCCGAGATGCGTATGACGACGATAGCAGCGATATTCCGGAACCAATTGGGTGGGGAATCAGTAGAATTGGTGATGGTTGGCCTCAAAGTCGGGCTGTCGCAGGCGTAGTGCAATATACAACGGAACGTATTAGCCGCACGGAACGTATTGGCTACATGACCGAAACCAGGACTCACTGGCTATCACGTTGTTGGTCACCGATACAGGATCCAAATACACCATACGATACAATTGAGCGTGAATGGCGTGACTGGTGCTGTGCAACCAGAAACAAGGCACAGCCGGTGCGTTTCACAAGTTCCTATTACTGCATATGAAGTCATGGACTGACTGTAACAGGAGGTGTCTGACACGGTTGACAACTCGTACTGGAATTTAAGGCAAAGACCCAGAGGGAAAATTGTGTAAGTAAAGCAAGAAAACCTGTTGTCATGATCTGGCTAGCCTACATGCAAGACGCGTTAGCTGAGCCTTTTCGGTAGTTACTGTGCGTTCAATTTGTTCGAAAAGGGAATTCAAGGCTTCCCTATATCTGTTCTTGCTTGCGCATTAAGCTTTGAGGAGCCATTTCGATTTTCAAGCCGTGAAAAGGACGACTTGGATGTGGGAAAATCCACATCATTTCTTTCGACGACCTTTCAAGGTGGATACAGCGTGCGAACCAACCATGATTTACATAATGCTATCCATTGGCAAATCCGCTATTTCAGCCCAATTCAACAGATCCGAAACAATGGAATAAGAAGTCTGTTTAGCAAGCGGCAAACAGCGACGTTGCAACACGGGTCAGCGAAAACTATTTTACAGGAAAAGCGAGTTGTGGTAAGCTTTCGAGTTCTGAGGGAAGCCCCGGAGCTCTTCAGCATACTCGTCTTGAAGGATGAGGACATGTCTCCAGATACTCATGATCCTGATCAACAATTCGACTTTAAAGGGTTCTGGAAAGGCTATGGGGGCATTCACCCAGGCGACATAACCCCACTCGCGTATTATTTACTCGAGGTATGCAGAGCGTTTAAGATGTGTATGGATGCTTGGGAGGAGACCCTAAGTACCATAGATAAGCTTGTCCTTGTCAAGGCACGTTGGAAGATGCATTATCCTCTCCGTTCCGGACGAACCCTACTGACCTGCTTGATAGTTAGAAGACTTGGATAATCTGAGAAGGGTGGAGGAACTAATGTTTGATAACTCTTTCAAACGTTCTAAGGACTACTTTGTTGCTCTCCAGATTCTGAGAATTATCGACGAGTGGTTGGATGAGGTTCAGTCAACTGTCGAAGACATGTCCAAAGATCAAGTTCTATTAAAAACATCTTTATGGGAGGATTACTTTATCACTGAACCTTTCGAGGTCGCCGTTCGTTATGTGAACGAACATGCTACCGCAACTAAGAGTCGGGTTCAGAAGAAACGTGAAGAAATCAACAGTCTTCGGGATGGTGTAAGTCCATGTCACCATCTTTTAGTACGGGATGTTTCTTATACTCCTTTTGCAGCTTTTCAATGCCACGTCTCTTCGTGAATCTACCAAGGCTATGGCTTTGAACCAGGCAATCTATGTCTTCACTGTTGTTACGGTACTGTTCACACCAGTGAGCTTCTTAGCGGTACGTGAAGCACAGAACAGGAGTTTGGTGGCACAGCTAACAAGCTAGACATTCTGGGCTTTGCCGTTTTTGAACAACCCAACAGAAGGCAGTGATACTATACCAGAGCCGTCAGCCTTTCGCAACAGCTTTATTATCATGCCTATCCTTACCTACGCCCTGGTCATCGGCGTTGCGTGGGTCGTGGGAAAACGCAACAGTGTCCGTGAACTATTGGATCTCCTGAGAGAATATTGGGAAAAATCGCGGTCGCTCATGAGATCTGCATGGAGCTCGCGTCCAGAACTGCCTTGGTGATACAGGGGTAGTTCTCCTTACCCTGAGGCTTGATGTGAGTTCGGTAAGCATCAAAAATCAATGATGGATTGAAATGTAGTATTGCTGTCATATAGTTCAATGCCAAATTGTATCGGTATGGTGATCTACCTGTTTTCGAGCGCGAGCGCGACTCTGACTATTTCATGCACCCCACCTTATCTAAATAGAGAAAACCCACGTTCCTCGTGATCAAACTCCCCAGTGACCTCAGCAATGTTGAACTGAGAAACCTGCAACGTTGATGAAAGCGACAAAAGACTCATGGGCTTGTTTTCTGACATGATATTCGAGACTTTGTCTGGAATTCGCAGGATATGTAGAGAAGGGAATTTCCCAGTATGGCTAGACTGGTGTTGATCTTGGAGCTTCTTGTATGCCTCTTTGAGAGCTCGCTCCTGGCCATCCTTCTCACCGATCGCATATACCAAAGCTCCTTGGATTTGCTGCGCCAGGTGGATATTTGGCTGGAGCTGGCTGTGGTCAACGGTCTTGGTGTTCTTGGCCTCGACGATGTAAGTAGTTCCATCTTCGTTATAGATCATGTCTAGCTCTCGGTACTTGTTGCCCTGCAAGGGAACAGTGATCATTTGCGAGCTACCATTAAGACTCTCTCGCTTCTCTGAATCAGTGAGCGGTCTCGAGATCTGGCTGCCATGCATGATTTTGTAGTCCTGGACGAGCTTGTATGCCGTGAATATCTCATGGTACAAGCCTCTGTCAAGCTTGCCGCCCGCGCGAGATGAAAGGCCTGCGTTGAAGATGTCAATCATGACATTAATACGAGCCCGCGGGTCCTCTTCAGTTGGAGGAACGCTGGGATAGACTATGGCTGAATTATGGCTCGACATGCTGATGGAAAGATGATGAGAGGGCTTTGACTTGAGGCTGAAATGAGGGGCATTCAGTCCTTATATAGATTCGTGCAGAAACCTGGATGCATGTAAAACCAATCACATAAGCGTTGCACCTTGAAAACACACATTGCTGCCTGATCACACAACTAGATGTCTCAACAGTGAGATCAGTGTGTTATTTGCGACAGTGGCCTATAACAATGAGCTTGTAGTCAACATATAGGATATCCTGGATATAGCAATCGCTATTAGTGGGGTGTCTTACAAATAATAATAGTTTTCAAAGGCTAAATACTTGTCCCGAGTTATAAATAACTAAATTCTGGTATAAGCCACAGCCCAGTATCTGCGCTAAAGTCAAATGCCTCAAGTCCGGTCATAGGCCTCATTGAGTTATCAGCCATATCCCTTTGACTAGGGCCTCCCTGAAGAATAAGACCACTGTGGGGGTCATGTCCATCACTCTGCTCCACCGCCCTATGCGAAACTTGTGAGGTAGCCGATTGCGAGTATGAGTCTGTTTGAGATAGCGACTCTTGGCATGCCGCGAGGTAACGCATCTTGATCGCTTCCCAGCCCGCGAGTGCATCGCCATACCAATTCCGTAGGTGCTCTGATGAACCCATTTCCAACGAGAGTTCCTTCACCCGATGTGAGATAGTATCGATGTATTCATCGAGCTTTATGACTGAGCGGGCGGACTCAATGCTCCATCCTTGAGTCTGTAGCGATAGGGATATTGAAGCTGTAAGGAGGATTGAGTAACTCAGAAGAGCCCAATATGTGGATGGTAGGCTGGGGATGCTTTCTGGAGGAATGGCTAGGAATGTGTCGAAGTAGCCCTTTGTGCTTGTGAGCGCGTCCATAAGAATGCGGATCCGAACCATGGAGAAATCAGTACTTCGTGCCATCCCTGACAGGCATAATTCCCGGACGAAAGCTTCTAAAAGCCAGGGCCAGATTTGCTGGCAGGCTGACAGGCGGTTAGCTGAACTTTCACTACCGAGCACGTTTTCAATAATGCACTGACGATCTTGGGCAAGTGAAGATGGGAGGCGGAGTTGCCAGTCCTGCACTTTGACGGAGAATGCATTGAGGTAGACCTGTATCTGCTGCTCACCCATAAACTGAGTCTGCTGAATATCGGTGTAGTTGAAGAAGGTATATGCCTTCTCGGCCTCGCGAGCAACCTCAAGATGGGAGACAAGATCTAGATCTGACGGCGTTTCTTTTGCGGCAGCAACAGACTGGGCGCATGTGTATAGATAATCGTTATAGATCAACGGACTCGACTTCCGTGTCATTATTGAATACCTTTGTATATTGGTCAGCAAATTGAGCTCGGCAAGATTCGTCTACTAACCAGGTAGTCATTTGATAGCAGCCTAGATAAGCCCGTCTAGCACCGAGATCCCAAAGTTCCGCATCGACTGCCGACAAGCCCTTTGGTCTTTCATCAAAGGTCTCGACATTCAACTGCTGGTGTTTGTTCTTTCCGGGCCGCTGAGTAATACCAAACTCAACCGCCATCGATGCTGCGATGGATGCAAGACGGTAGGCTTGTTGTGTCTTTGGTGTTGTGTGCAAGTGGATCCTAGATAGAAACACATGTTAGTAAGTAGACGCAAAGGCATTTTGGTTACAAGGCATGTTTGCTGACCAATTGAGGTACACCATCAACCCCCTCAACAGGTCCATATCTCGGTCACCTTCCAGGACGAGTTTGGTACCTATTGCCTTGAGAAATACTTGATTGAGATGATCCTGCTGGCCTCGTAGCTTCCAGGAAGTCGTGGCAAAGATCGCCAAGAGGAGCATGGGGCTTGTCTGTTGCAGGGCGAGTGACGTTACACCCTCTGGTATGATCACGTAAGGGAACATCGGAGCAAAGGTTTCACGATAATCTGCAAGTAAAAGGTCCGCCTGCTGTACGGACATGATATCGTGGATCACGTTTTCAACAGTAGATTGCTCAAAATTTGGTGACGGAGCCCCGGAGGATGGAGGTGCTTCCGAATCAGCGAGGACAGACGCAAGCGAGCTTGGGTCGTTGCCAGGGAGTAAGGATATAACCCTCCCAACTTCCCGCTCCAGCCGCTCAAGTCTTGACTCATACACTGAAGAGGAGAAGTGTCAGAAAAAGAGTGTCTTGATCGCAAGGCAGAGTGAACGAAGTCTGCTGACCTTTCTTCCTGCGCCGCCGAGGACGTGATTCAGGGATTACACATTCCAGTTTTCTCTCTAGGCACCTTTATAAACATGACGGTCAGTACTGGGAACGGATCATGTATTATGGAACAGGTCGTGACAGTGTTATCACACTTACCTTTGACAGGTCCATGGCGGGCCATTGCTCATGAGGCATCGCAGCTTTTTCGCTTTACAGCTTGCGCATGCACGTGTTGAATGTGGAACCTGCGGTTCTCCGGACATTTCCATATCAAAGCGGATTATGGGACGCGTATGGCCTTCAGTCTCGGCAGTATTTCTTCTTGGCACGGATGTTGTCTCTGACAGCGAGAAATTGATTGACTCTTCGGTTGAGAGTAGAACCAAGCGCAGCTTCGGCTTGATCGCGTTTCGGAGCTTCCGAGTGCAAATGCTAGGTCCGTCGACCCACATTTGACAGAAGGGATCGACGCTCTGATACGTCAGGTTTTGTAGCGTCGGAGCGTCGGAGGTTATCCAACAGCCGACGTTAATAAACACCCGAGGTCTCAGGAATTCCCTCTACCTACCTTAGTCAACAGAGTGCCATGCAACAATAAGCATACAATAAAGTTCAGAGTCCAAAAGGTTCTCGACTGTCGAATCTATTACGTCTAGGTAAGAAGGGATTCTATGTTCTATATACTAAGTTATGTGTCACTTTCCAGCCATTGGGATTCTGTGTCTGGGCTGTGCGGGCAAGTGGCAAGCCCGCTAAGAGCAGTCTAGTCCATTCCTAATGAAGCCAGTCCAGTTAATGCCCTGGCTTATTTTCGAGGTCTTGTAGATGAACCAGCCTACCCTTGAACAAGTATGCGTTTCTTCGCAGATTACTCCCCCGAGTATGCATATTTCGAGTGCTTGCGAATTGCGGCCCCGTATTTATAAAACACGATGGGAATGAAGCAGCAAGCTAAAGCAAGGAAGCCAAGTAAAGACGATGCCCAACGGGGATTAAGATTGTGGTACCTATTCGCGTAGTTAGTGTCGGGTCGGAAGGGGAATATGGCGGCTATAGATGTACATCTGCGTAGTGAAAAGAACAGTCGATCCACCCCAAATTGAACGAACAAGGGTCTTGGCCGCCAGCGCCGAGGCGGCCGTGTGCTGATATGCATCTACGATATAGTTGTTGAATGAGTTGTAGAGAAAGACGAACCCAATGCCAATTGGAAGACCGGCGAGGCATGGCCCGACCCACGTTAGGTTATCGTACGAAGTCCAGGCAAACTACAAGTAAGAGTGTGTCAGCCTGAACTGAAGCACAAAAGGACATATAGCAGGGTGAGCGTGGGTGCAAACTCACGATGAAGACACCGATTGGGATTAACCAGCAACCCCAGATCATCGGAATCAAGCGGAGCTCAGGCGGTGGATGACCGGTGTGCTGCGACCGAAGTTTGTTGTAGTGTGCGTTAACAAACGGTGCGCCGACGAGGCCGACGACGATGCCTCCTGATATGGGAATAAACATGAGCCCCGCAATTCCAGGCGAGTAGCCTTTGCCCTCTTCGAAGACGATTGGATACCTAGAGTTGATCAGCAATGCTGGACAGAGAGATCGAAAGGACAAACATACGCCACGAAGAACATGTAGAGAAGGCCATAGAGTATAGCTGCATAGATGGCGAACAGCGTGACAATCGGCTCTGTCACTAACAACCTGAGAGGCCGGGCGAGATAAATCTGCGCAATTTCCCCAAACGTGTGCTGAGCAAGTTCGTGTTCCGCAAGATAACTATCGTCTCCAGTCTGCTTCCGCAGCTTCTTGGCTCTCTTTTCGAGTATGACAGGGGCATATGTTTCGGGGACAAGGACGACGAGACACACAAACAAGAAACCGCAGAGAATGAGTTGTAGCCAGTACAGCCAACGCCATCCTTTGTTCTCGTACACAAAACCGCCAATCATCGGGCCTAGAAATGGGTCAGCTTTGGACAGGAAACGTGGGCGCTGTCTATTTCACACCCATAATCGGTCCCAGGAAAGGGGCAGCACTGAACGCTGTCATCGGAATTCCGCGTTCTTCAGGTCGCCACATGTCTGCAAGACTACCGCCAATCTAACGAGGCGACACATCAGAGTTATTCAGCAAGATGCAGTTTTTGGTAAAGACTCACATTTGCAACGGGCACACTCATAGCAATTCCATCAATGGCCCGGCACACCAGCAACGTCTCGATATTCTGAGCCACGGCACACGGGACTATGAAAATAACCGCAACACCAAAGGTCAGTACATAAATGATGCGTCTCCCGTAAAGTTCTGACAAGGGACTAAAGACAAGAGCTGTTCTTTTTGTCAGTAATCTTGCCCTGAGGGATGTTGTTATAAGGGCAGACCTACGCCCAATGCCAAAACCGTACACAAAGAGAGTGATTGTCAGTAAAGCAACTTCACTCGACGTATCGAAGCGATCTACCACGCCAGAGATGCCTGGAGTTATAACTGCCGAGGCAAACGCTACCGCGAAGCATACCCAGCTCAAGGTGAGAGTGACGGTCCACTTTCGCGCTTTGGACCAGTTCTTGGGGTTGGTTGGATCGTTGGCACTGAAGCAGACGATCTTGCAGGTTTTAGCTTCGCCTTGTCTGGTTGTTATTTCTCTCGTCTCGTAGTAGTCGTGTTGCGATTCCACGTTATGATGGACTGTACGGCCAACCCCATCGGCGATAGTGTCGGATGAGGTGTCGTCGGCTTGGTAACCAGGACGGAGCATCTCGCCGGGCTCCCTATGGTGAATGTCAGCAGACGTAAGTAAAGTGCCGGATCAGGGGAAAATTGGATTACAAATCACTAGGAAAGTCGACTTTTTCATCTGCTATGTTGGCAGACGACTCGTTGAAGGAGGGCTCAGGAGGGGCAGCCATGATACGCGGTTTTCTGAGAGCTATCAGAAAGGGAGAAGTTATGTTAGATGACTGGGATGGAATTATGGGAGATTGAGAAGCTGAGAACCCTCCGTACTTATACCACTCTATCTTTGGGTCAACACTTGAGCCGTAGTTTAGCATCCGTTTTGACGTCGGAAGGGCCGAGGCGCCGAAGGACCGAAAGTGCTGCTGCCGGGGATAGCTAAATACATCGCTTAATGCCATAGCCTTCAGTGTAACTGCAGATATATTTTTATAGTTAGGACTTACAATTAAGAGGTCAAATTGATTTTAAGCTCTCTTTATTAATTTAAGCTTTTATTTATAACTTAAGTCTCAATTATAAATAATATATAGTTAATAGCTTTAACATATCAAGTATGAATCAGTTGTATTTATTTTTAACTTATATCCTCTATACTATAT